>JARQOD010006053.1:0-44848 GCA_033576555.1 Oophaga sylvatica | reverse complement strand
ACCCAGCTGGCCGTTGTCGAGGAGATTTATTTTTGGCGCAGGAGACGCACGCCTGAACATAATCCCCAACATCACGGACCATATGCGGCCACCAGTACATCCTCGCCAACAGCTCAGATGTCCTTTTGGTCCCAAAATGTCCACCCACCCTGGACGAATGAGCCCAAGAGAGAACCTCCGGTCGCAAATTGGGTGGTACAAAAGTCTTGCCCGGAGATACAGACTCTAGCGAAACTGGCGCTACGGTTCTCAGGCTCTCAGAAGGGACAATAAGCCGAGGCTCCTCCTCCTCAGAGAACACCACGGATCGAGAGAGAGCGTCAGCTCGAATGTTCTTCTCTCCCGAGAGACAATGGAGGGTAAAGTGAAATCGGGAGAAAAATAAGGACCATCTGGCCTGACGAGAATTTAGCCGCTGAGCTGTTTGTAAGTATACCAAATTCTTGTGATCCGTAAAGACTTGGAAGGGAAAGCGAGCCCCCTCCAACAGATGTCTCCACTCAGAGAAAGCCAACTTCATTGCTAGCAACTCCCTGTCCCCGATGGAATAATTCCTCTCCGCTGGTGAAAAGGTCTTGGAAATGAAGAAGCAAGGATGTTTCCGACCTTGAGCATCCTTTTGAAAGAGGACTGCTCCAGCACCAACGGATGAGGCATCCACCTCCAATATGAATGACTTGTCAACATCAGGGCAGTGTAGGATGGGAGCGCTAGCAAAATGAGACTTAATTGAGGTGAAAGCCTTGGAGATTTTTTCGGACCACAATTTGGGATTTGCTCCCTTCTTGGTGAGGGCTACTAAGGGAGCTACAAGAGTTGAGAAATGGGGAATGAACTGGCGATAGTAATTAATGAACACCATAAAGCGCTGCACCGCCTTAAGAGAATGGGTTCTTGCAAGTCCATCACAGCCTGTAGTTTGGCAGGATCCATAGCCAATCCCTGGGTGGAGATGATATAGCCCAGGAATGGTAAAGACTCCTGCTCAAACACGCATTTCTCCAACTTTGCATAAAGGGAATTTGCCCGCAAGAGGTCGAAGACTCTGCAGACATCTTTCCGGTGGGAGTCAATATCTGGAGAGAAGATGAGAATATCATCCAGCTAGACCACGATCGAGGTGGAAAGCATATCCCAGAAGATGTCATTAACAAAGTCTTGGAAAACGGCTGGGGCATTACAGAGCCCGAAGGGCATCACCAGATATTCATAGTGCTCATCCCTGGTATTAAAAGCAGTCTTCCACTCGTCCCCCTCGCGGATGCGAATCAGGTTGTAAGCACCCCGCAGGTCTAATTTGGTAAATACCCTTGCTCCCCGGAGCCTATCAAAGAGCTCAGAAATCAGAGGCAAGCGGGTATTTATTCTTAACGGTGATGGCGTTAAGACCGCTGTAATCTATGCAGGGACGTAATTCTCCGTTCTTCTTTTGCACAAAGAAGAACCCTGCCCCAGCAGGTGACACTGACTTCCTAATGAACCCTCTTGCCAGATTCTCCTGAATGTATTGGGGCATAGCCTCCGTCTCCGGGAGAGAGAGAGGATAGACCCGTCCCCGGGGAGGTTCTGCTCCAGGCAAGAGGTCAATAGGACAGTCATAGGGGCGGTGAGGCGGAAGTGTCTCCGCAGCCTTTTTGGAGAACACGTCTACATAGGACCAATAGCACTTGGGAAGGGAAGTGAGATCTGCGGGTATCCCTGTAGTAGCAACCTGAACACTCTCTCTCACACATCTACCTCTACAAGACTCACTCCAACCCCGTATCTTCCCAAAGGACCACTCAATATGTGGGGAGTGAAGACGAAGCCAGGGTACTCCCAGCAGAGCCTCATCTATACCCTCAGGAAGGATAAGGAAAGAGATAATCTCCTGATGGGAGAGGGATTGTCTGATGTGTGATCTGTGAGGGTAGTATGGATCCATTCAACACTCGAACAGTCACCGGTTTGGCGAGCATCTCCTGAGGTATTGTGTGGCGGAGAGCAAAAGCAGAGGACATAAAGTTCCCCTCTGCTCCAGAATCCACACAAAGCTCAACTGTTAGAGTGGATGGACCAAAAGAGATTGTCCCTTTAAAGGACAGAAGGAGGCAAGTGCTGCTGACTCTAGTGAACCTCCTCCCATGGTCACTAGACGCGATCGTGTTCCCGATCGCTGGGGACATCTGTTGGCATAATGAAATGAAAAAATAACCGTGTGCACAACCAAGAAGGTGCCAGAGTAGGTTCCCACACCGTATCTAATAGAAAATGAACTCGGCACTCAACTTTAGTATAGTGAGAGTAAAGATTTTTATTCACAGTAGTAACACGAAACGTTTCGGTCCTATATCATGGACCTTCATCAGTCACAGATACTACTGGGAAGGGGGTTGATCCACATAGGGAAGAAAGAAAGGGCTGGATATAGCCTGTATTGGTGGGGTGAGATGAGGAAGAGGACAATGCCTCTATTGCACTAGTAACCTGTTGTGAAGGAGTCCGGCAGTGAGGATAGGTCTCTGCATTGGACGCGGTGTCCACCGCACTCAGACTAGCGGTGGACACCGCGTCCAATGCAGAGACCTATCCTCACTGCCGGACTCCTTCACAACAGGTTACTAGTGCAATAGAGGCATTGTCCTCTTCCTCATCTCACCCCACCAATACAGGCTATATCCAGCCCTTTCTTTCTTCCCTATGTGGATCAACCCCCTTCCCAGTAGTATCTGTGACTGATGAAGGTCCATGATATAGGACCGAAACGTTTCGTGTTACTACTGTGAATAAAAATCTTTATTCTCACTATACTAAAGTTGAGTGCCGAGTTCATTTTCTATCTGTTGGCATAATGTCCTAACTGCTGACAATTGTTACAAACCACGGTGACTCGAACGGACCGAGACTTAGGTCCCGCTCGAACAACCTCCATGACCTCCGGGGAGTCGGGCGCCTGAATGGGAGATTCTAGAGGTTTGGCAAAGGTAGGAGCTAGCTGAAACCTCCGTCTACACTGGGCCCGCTCCAACCTCTGCTCGTGAAAGCGAAGGTCGATGTGGGTAGATATGGAGATAAGCTTCTCCAGTGAGGCAGGAATCTCCCTGGTGGCCAAGGCGTCCTTTACATGGTCAGCCAGACCTCTCCAGTATACCGGTATAAGGACCTTATCCGGCCACTCTAACTCGGAGGCCAGAGTCCGAAATTGGACTGAAAACTGATTGACCAAGCTCGAACCCTGTGACATTGCCAGCAGTTGAAGCGCCGAATCGTGGGTGACCTGAAGGCCTAAAAAGACCTTTTTAAGAGCCTCCAGAAACCGAGGAGCACTTCGCACCACGCGATCATCACGCTCCCACAGCTGCGTTGCCCATTCCAAAGCTCTGCCTGACAGAAGTGACACTATGAAACCCACTTGTGCCCGCTCTGTGGGAAAACGTGCAGCCAGAAGCTCGAGCTGTATAGAGCACTGACTCACGAATCCCCGACAATGTTTGCTGTCACCAGTAAACTTGTCTGGAAGCGGGAGATGGGACAAAGTCGGAGCAGAGGTGTCGGAGGACAAACTGGCTGCCGCTGTGCTAGCAGCCTGAACAGCGACTGCGGTCACATCCACAGCTGAGGTTGTGCGCTCGAGAGCCGCCAACCTACCCTCCAGCTGCTGGATGATCTGCCGTAGGCGCTGGTCGTCAGCCATTTTACTAGCCAGACCCTGGCGCTAGTGTTCTGTTAGGATCTGCGGAACGCACTAGATAAATATAAATAGTGGGTGCGTTCGCAGACCGGGGTCCACCGTGCAGGCAGAGCCTGCTGCTAGCAAGATGGCGGTATAGGCGAACTCTGTTACTTTACAGAGTCGCAAATATAGATACTGTGGCACTATATGGCGGTATAAGCGAACTCTGTTACACCACAGAGTCGCTAAGGTAGAGAAGCAGAGATATGGACTGTGTCCTGTTAACTTCACAGGGATGCACAGACACCTGCTGTGCGGACAGCAGTCCGTGGTAATGCAATCAGCAACGCAATCAGACAATCTCCTCACCGGAGAAGCCGGTATTCTAGGGGCTTATTTCAGCCAAGCCCTAAACACGTGCATACAATCTCCTCACCGGAGGTGCCGGTATTCTAGGGGCTTATTTCAGCCGAGCCTTAACCACATGCGTGCAAGAAACAAAATAAACTTGGCACTCAAACGTAGAATGATAGACCAAAAAAGGTAATTGTTGCTGTGGTTTTTTACTTTTATTAGTATCCGTAGAAGAAAAAAGTGATGTACATAACAGGTAAACGTTTTCGGCTGAAAAACATCAGCCTTCCTCAGACCATATGTACAATTTAACACTTTCACAAAACGGATGTAGTAAAATAAACCACCATGGGTGAGAAACTTGGAAGTAGTAACGAGTGGTTAGAGAAAAGGCGCTGGAAGCAACAGCTAATAAGGATACTACGCTGAGAAGAGGCCATGCAGAGGTCAAGAGAAAGGCGCTATAGGCTACAATAGTAGCAGAAGAAAAGCGCTGAAACCGCTAGCGAGGGTTGGTGTGGCCGTATGGAGGTAGGACGCAGCCAGGTACACCGCACAGCATAAGTGACATCAGAGGGAGTCCCCGGCTTACCTGAACTGAACTGATTAGCCTGGGAAGCAATCAATTAAGCTTCCCAGCTAATCACTTCCTCTCCTGTCAGCCGGGAGAGGAGTTCATTCATTCGGGGGCTTACAGCTGAGCTGCCAGCATTAGCTGCGCTGCTTGCTGTAAACTAGTTAACCCTTTGTGAAGGATTACAGCGTTGGACATGACTGAGCGCCAGATAAGAATAATGTTGTTTTATTATTTTTTATTTCAGGAGAACAAGGGAATCGAAGGAATACCAGTAAAATAAAAGATGGTCAAAAACTGTGTGTTTATTTCATTAAAATGATTTTTAATTAAAGTGTGTGTGTTTTTTTATTTCATACAATAGGATTCATAATTGATAGTTGTCTACTTGACAACTCTCAATTATTAACCTGGCTTAAAGTCACCTTCCAATAGCAAGGTGGCTTTAACCCATTATTAACCCATTAGCCACCGATACAGGGCAATGGGAATAGATGGGCTAAGTGCCAGAAAGGGCACATCTAATTATAGATTTGCCTTTTCTGGGGTGGCTGGGGGCAGATGTTAGTAGCCGGGGGGGGCACAAAATAAATTCACCCTCCCTAGGCTATTTTTATCTGCCCCCACTCGCTGGCTTTGCCTGTCTGGTGGAGAAAATAGCGCGGGAGCCCACGCATTTTTTTTCAACGAATTTACACCTTTAATTAACCCCTACATGTATGAAATTTTGCACACATACACTTATGTAATTGTTAGTGAAAACCATATATCAAACTACATGAAATGACATGTGTCATTTCATGTCGGGTCTGTAATTTTACAAAAGCAGGCAATTGAATTAGTGGCTATTAGACTATGTAGAAGTGTATGAGCTATAAATATATGTATATATATGTCTCAATGACATGTATATATATATATATATATATATATGTATGTATTCTATGTGTATATATCTATTCTTTCTTTTGTGATTTAAAAACTATTCATTTGGATCCATTATATGTCGGTTTTGCTGGCCACCGACAAAATCTCGCAAGTCGGATGTCAATTGGATGTGAAACGTACGCTCAGATGCGACTAAATCGCATCATCGCAGTAGAATCTGATGACAGACGGAGCAATGTTCATGAAACTTTTGTGCGATAATTGACCGACTAAAACGGTCCGATTTTTTAGACGTTGTGTGTGACCCCAGCCTTATTCTTCGCGTCAGTGCGATTACAGCGATACCAGATTTATAGCAGGTTTTTATGTTTGGCTGTTGTCACACACTAAAACACGCTTTTTATTGAGAAAACTAGTGTTTGCATCACCATATTTTGAGAGCTATATTTTTTTCATATTTCAGTCGACAGAGTCATATGATGGCTTGTTTTTTGCAGGACGAGCTGACGTTTTTATTGGTACTATTTTTGGGCACATGACTTTTTTTTATCTCTATTCTGATTTTTAGGAGACAGAATGAACAAAAATCAGAAATTCAGGAATTGCTTTTTGTTTTTTTTATATAGTTCCACGTGTGGTAAAATTGGTAAGACCGCTTTATTCTTCGGGTCAGTACGATTACATTGATACCTCATTTATATTGTTTTTTTATGTTTTGACGCTTTTACACAAAAAAAATTAATATTTTTGCATCGCTTTATTCTGAGACCTATAACATTTTTATTTTTCTGCTGAAGGAGCTGTATGGATGCTTGTTTTTTGCGGGACAAGATGACATTTTCAACTGTACCATTTTTATTTACATCTGTCTTTTTGATCGCGTTTTATTGCACTATTTGTTCGGCGATATGAAGATAAAGCGTTGTTTTTTGCCTCGTTTTTTATTTATTTTTTTACGGTGTTCACTAAAGGGGTTAACTAGTGGGACAGTTTTATAGAGCGGGTCGTTACGGACACAACGATACCAAATATGTGTACTTATACTATTTTATTTTCATAAATAAATCTATTTATTGGAAAAAAAAAATTTCTTCTTTATTTAGAGATTTTTTTAAAAGAACATGTTTACACTTTGTAAAAAAAAAAAAAATTTTTACTTTTTTAAATTGTCGCAGGATGGGACATTACTATATTACCTCAGATCGCTGATCTGACACTCTGCACTGCGAAGTATCAGATCTGCGATCTGACAGGCAGGTGAGGAAACATGCCAGCACCTGCTCCCAGCAGGTGCTCACAAGCCACCTTTCCTGCAGGACTTGGAAGGACTCCGTGGCCATCTTTGAGCCAGGGGTCTCCATAGAGACCATCAGGACAACGCGATCACATTGCGTCATCTCGTGTGTTTCTTCCCTTCGTACATCTCCTACACCCCTCCCGTTCAGCTCCTTTCCTATTTTTCCCTGTCCTGTCTCTGTTTGTGCGCAACCCCTGAGCCGACCCCTGGTCCTGACTTCTGTGGTACTAGAGGCCCCTGAGCTTGCTCCCTAACGATCCCTGTATAGGGGTTGGTCAAATCTGGAACACTCGCTCAGGAGTGTTTCGGCATCAAGGTCCAGTGGGTCCACTCTTGGTTCCCGTCATCTCCGGCGTAACAATATGCCCCGTATAATGCTGCACAAAGGTTAATGGTGGCCCATAATATGCTCCATATTAATATATGCCCCATATAATGCTGCTGCTGCGATTTAAAAAAAAAAATGACATACTCACCTCTCGTCACTGCCCACTGCTCCTCAGCGTCGAGGGCTCTCTGCAGTGACTGTTCAGACAGAGGGCGCGCACTAATCATGTCATCGCGCCCTCTGACCTGAACGTCACAGCCAGAGGACCCGGGAGACTGAGCGCAGCGGTGGAACGGGGACAGGTGAATATGGCATGGCTCACCCTCCCCCAGTGCTACGCACCCTCCTGGGATCTGCATATCCGGCTCTGCTACATCTCAGTCCCCGCATCTCTCTTACTGTCTTCTTCCTGTGCGGTTACATGGTACCGCTCATTAAAGTAATGAATATGCTGTCCACTCCTATGAGAGTGGAGACGCGTCCATATTCATTACTTTAGAGCTGTACCATGTAACCGCACAGGAAGAAGACAGTAAGAGAGATGCGGGGACTGAGATGTAGCAGAGCCTGATATGCAGACGCCAGGACGTTGAGTATGGTGTCTCCTGCTCACCCGCTCCCCTCTCCAGCTTTCTAACGTATGACTTGTGTATAAGCCGAGAGGGTCTTTTCAGCCCAAAAAAGGGGCTGAAAAACTCAGCTTATACACGAGTATATACGGTACTTTATTTTTTTTACAGGACAAAATTATTTTGAGAGCGAATTCACATAATTACAAAATGTCTAAGAAGCATCTTATGAAGTCAGCTGTATTTGAGTATTTCACAGTGACTCAAGATAATAAACATTTTGTGTGTCAATGTATAAGTGACCCAGATGAAAACAAATGCTGTGATGCCAAAATCAGTGCATACTCAGGCATAAAATGCTCCTTCAAGAACTTCCAATCTAAAAAGACATTTACAACGCTGCCACCCAGAAGTTTACAAAGCTCTGACTGAAAAAGATCACAGCAGCACCAAGAAACCAGAGACCAGCACTTCCCGCCAGGCAAAGGAGGAAAGAGCGTCTCAAATGTCAGTTACAACAAATTTTGTAAGTGACAAAGTTACTGTAACAATGATAGCAGATGTGTTCAAATGACAGCTCATCCAGCTTGTTGTGAAGGACAGTGTACCATTATCATTATTTGCACAACCAGCTTTTACAGCTCTTAATGGAGAAATGGCTCGGAAACTTGGTGTTTCTCTTGTAGGAGAAAGTATTAGAAAATTAGTGATTGAAGAAGCCCTTAACCAAAAGGAAGATCTTAAAAAAACTCTCAAGAAATTGTCACGCTGTCACTGCGTACAGGAGGTCAGGGTCCTATGCTGACTCTAAGCTGGGGCACTGACTAATTCTACCTGGAGGTACTGTTAATGGTACAGAGGTCCAGGCCGCCAGCGTAACCCTACCTCCTGAGATTCCCTGAACCTCAGTAATCTAGTCCTGAAGGACCCCGATCACAACAGTAGGGGACAGGGTAGTAAATGCTTATACACAGTACTAGACGAACGAGACAGTACAAGGGAAAACCAAAAACCACCTTGCATACAAAAACTCACACCACAATAACAGAGGGAACCCAAACGGGTAAGGAGATAAATGATAAAGCGAGGAAGGGAAAAAACCACACCGAGTACACTTCGCTCCAAACTCTACAATACCACGATCTGCTCTGATGGTCTGTATGAAATGCTTTCACCGACAACTACCCTATCAGACCGGCAGGTATTTGAAGGAGTCCCAATACCGCAGAATTAACTGCAGCTGGGTGAGGCTGGGCCTCGTCTAGCACAGAGAGAGAGAATTAACTCCCTCACTGCCGAAAAACACCAAGCACCAAAAACTCAGCTGCGAGAAGTCAGGCTGTGCAATCGCGACGATCTTCGTGGCGACACACTCGTGACAGTACCCCCCCTTCTACGAGGGGCCTCCGGACCCTCAGGGCCAGGTTTATCCGGGTGAGTCGTGTGGAAGGCCCAAATTAATCGGTCTGCGTTAATATCCGACGCAGGAACCCACATCCTCTCCTCAGGACCATACCCCTTCCAATGAACCAGGTACTGAAGGGACCGGTGATTAAAACGTGAATCGACGACTTTCGATACCTGAAACTCCAAGTTACCATTGACCACCACTGGAGGAAGAGGTAAAGGTGACGGTATCACCGGCGCCACATACCTCTTAAGCAAAGATCTGTGGAACACGTTGTGAATTTTAAACGTAGTGGGGAGGTCAAGACGGAATGCCACCGGATTAATTATAGAACTGATCCTGTACGGCCCGATGAACCTGGGACCCAGTTTCCAGGAGGGAACCTTAAGTTTTATATTCTTGGTAGACAACCATACCCGATCGTTCACACTTAGGTCCGGACCAGACACTCTCCTGCTATCAGCCATACATTTGTATCGGTTCCCCATAGTACTCAGATTATTCAGCACCCCTCTGAAGCGAGTGATGACGAAAATCGTTCCTCCTCAGGAACCCCCGAAGAGCCCCCCCCTACTGAAAGTACAAAATTGGGGGTGAAAACCATATGCCCCAAAAAATGGGGACTTACCAGTGGACTCGCTCCGCCTATTATTAAGAGCAAACTCCGCCAGAGGTAAGAAAGAAGCCCAGTCCTCCTGGTTCTCTGACACAAAACACCGGAGACATGTCTCCAAGCTCTGGTTCAGACGTTCCGTCTGACCATTGGTCTGAGGATGAAAAGCCGATGAAAATGATAAATGCATCCCCCGCCGTGTACAAAATGCCTTCCAGAATTTGGACACAAACTGAGACCCCGATCCGACACCACATCGGAGGGTACCCCGTAAAGCCTCACAATCTCCTCAATGAACACCTGCGCAAGAGTTTTAGCATTAGGAAGAGCAGGAAGAGCGATAAAATGTGCTATCTTGCTGAACCTGTCCACTACAACGAGTATGACCGTTTTACCCGAAGACGGCGGGAGGTCCGTAATAAAATCCATAGACAGATGAGTCCAAGGACGCTCCGGGATCTTCAAAGGTAAGAGGGCCCCAGACGGACGGGTATGTGGGGTCTTAGAGCGCGCACAAACCCCACAGGACGCAACAAAAGTTACCACCTCCCTATGTAAGTTAGGCCACCAAAACCGACGCGAGAGGAGATCCACAGTTGCTTTACTCCCTGGGTGTCCTGACAAAGCTGAGTTATGGTGTGCCTCGATCACCTTTTGTCGCAACTGATCTGGAACAAACAGTCTCCCTGGAGGTCCAACAGGGGCGTCCCCCTGAGCCTCCAATACCTCCTCCTCAAGCTCAGAGCATACTGCCGACACCACCACCCCCTCCTGAAGGATAGGAACCGGGTCATCCGTATTCCCGGCCCAGGGAAACTTCGAGATAAGGCATCCGCCTTTACATTTTTTGACCCCGGACGATATGTGATGACAAAATTAAACCTGGTAAAAAACAACGACCACCTAGCTTGTCTGGGATTCAGACGTTTTGCGGACTCAAGATATAGCAGGTTCTTGTGATCGGTGATGACGGTGACCGGATGGACTGCCCCCTCCAAAAAATGGCGCCACTCCTCAAAAGCGAACTTAATGGCCAAGAGTTCCCTATTGACGATATCGTAATTCCTCTCAGCAGACGACAATTTTTTAGAGAAAAAAGCGCACGGATGCCACTTACCAGGGGACGAACCTTGTGATAATACTGCTCCTACCCCTACCTCAGAAGCGTCTACCTCTACAATGAACGGCTGTGACGCATCAGGTTGAATGAGTATGGGTGCCGAGGCAAAACATTTTTTCAAGGAGGAGAATGCTTGACAAGCCTTGTCAGACCACCTAGAAAAATCCGTCCCTTTTTTTGTCATGTCTGTGAGAGGTTTAACCATGGACGAGAAATTACGAATGAATTTCCGGTAATAATTAGCAAACCCCAGGAAACGTTGTAGTGCCTTAAGATTCTCTGGCAGATCCCACTCAAGAACTGCCCGCACTTTCCCAGGGTCCATACGAAAACCGGATGCTGACACCAGGAAGCCTAAAAACTGGAGTTCCTGTACGGCGAACACACACTTTTCCCATTTGGCGTGCAGTTTATTATCCCGCAAGATCTGTAACACCTGCCTAACATGCTCCTGATGAGACACAAGATCTGGCGAGTAAATTAAGATATCATCCAGATATATGACAACAAACTGTCCCACCAGGCGGCGAAAAATGTCATTAACAAAGTGTTGGAACACCGCCGGAGCATTAGTCAGACCGAATGGCATGACAAGGTTCTCATAATGCCCCTCCGGAGTGTTAAACGCCGTCTTCCACTCATCCCCCTCTTTCATCCAAATCAGATTGTACGCCCCCCTGAGATCCAACTTAGAGAACCATTTGGCGCCCACGATCTCATTGAAGAGATCGGGGATAAGTGGGAGCGGATACAGATCTCGGACCGTAATCCGATTAAGTTCACGGAAATCCAGGCAAGGGCGTAGGCCTCCATCTTTCTTCTTCACAAAGAAGAACCCCGCGGCCACCGGGGAAGATGAAGGTCTAATATGCCCCTTAGCCAAACTCTCTGAAATATAATCCTTCATGGCCTGCCTCTCAGGACCAGATAGGTTATACAACCTAGATTTAGGTAACTTGGCCCCAGGGAGCAGTTTTACAGAACAGTCATACACGCGATGAGGAGGTAGTTCCTGACACCCTTTCTCCGAGAATACATCCTCAAAATCCGCCAGAAATGGAGGTAAGACTCTAGGAGCGACCGCACCGATGACCGTATTCATGCAGTTTTTATTACAGAATTCACTCCATTGGCTTATCTCTCTGGATTGCCAATTAATAACCGGGTTATGCTTAGTTAACCAAGGAAGGCCCAACACTATAGGAGTGGGAAGACCCTCCAACACGTAACAAGACAACAGTTCTTTATGTATCGCCCCCACTTGAAGATTTACATTATGCACTGCTTGCAAAAAACTTCCCTGACCGAGAGGCCTGGCGTCGATCGAGAATATGGGGATGGGTTTAGCCAACACACTCAATCGCATACCTTGAACCCGGGCAAACCGAGCGTCCACCAGATTAGCCCTGGCCCCACTATCCAGAAGAACAGATATCCTCTCAGTTCTCGTACCCACCACCACCTCCGCCGGTACGAGAAACTGAGACGAACCTAGGGACGAAATACCTACTCCCAGATTGCCGTCCACCACACAACCTGGGATCAATAGTTTTCCGACGACCCTTTACTCTGCAAAGGACGGGATGGACACCCCCCAATAAAATGTCCCTTTCTCCCGCAGAAGAAACACCTTTCTGTCTTGTGGCGCACCGCCGGTCCCCTCCCCCGAAATGATGTCCCTCCTAACTGCGTAGGCTCCTCTGGACTGACCAGGAGAACCTCCATATAAGGGGCCCTTGTAGAAGGTGGAGTCATCACAGGGGGCGGAGTTACCCACACCTCTCCCGAAGCCGTCTGTCAATGCGAATAGCAAGGGCCATAGCGGCTTCCAGTGACGCGGGAGGGTCATACTGTGCCAATACATCTTTTAATTTATCAGATAAACCTTGACAAAACTGGCTCCTAAGAGCTGGGTCATTCCACTGGGTGTCCGTGGCCCACCTACGGAACTCCGAACAGAATTCCTCCGCCAGACGTTCTCCCTGCTGGATCCTACGTAACTTAGATTCAGCAAGGGAGATCCGATCCGGGTCATCATATACGAGACCCAGAGCTGCGAAAAACCTATCCACTGACTGGAGAGCCGGGGAGCCCGGGGGAAGAGAGAACGCCCATGATTGTGGGTCCCCTTGTAGGAGCGAGATGACAATTCCCACCCTTTGTTCTTCACTCCCCGATGACCGTGGCCACAGCCGAAAGTACAACTTACATGCCTCCCGGAAAACAAAAAACTTGTCCCGCCCCCAGTAAACCTGTCAGGGAGAGCTACTTTAGGTTCTGGTCCGGCTTGCTCCGGGGGATACAAAACCTTGGACTTAACGTCCGCCAGCTCCATGGACAAACTCTGCAACTGCCGAGCTAGTCTGGCTACTGGATCCATGGAGACTGGAGAGAATCTTTTGTCGGTCGGTGAAAATGTCACGCTGTCACTGCGTACAGGAGGTCAGGGTCCTATGCTGACCCTAAGCTGGGGCACTGACTAATCCCTCTACCTGGAGGTACTGTTAATGGTACAGAGGTCCCGGCCGCCAGCGTAACCCTACCTCCTGAGATTCCCTGAACCTCAGTAATCTAGTCCTGAGAAGGACCCCGATCACAACAGTAGGGGACAGGGTAGTAAATGCTTATACACAGTACTAGACGAACGAGACAGTACAAGGGGAAAACCAAAAACCACCTTGCATACAAAAACTCACACCACAATAACAGAGGGAACCCAAACGGGTAAGGAGATAAATGATAAAGCGAGGAAGGGAAAAAACCACACCGAGTACACTTCGCTCCAAACTCTACAATACCACGATCCGCTCTGATGGTCTGTATGAAATGCTTTCACCGACAACTACCCTATCAGACCGACAGGTATTTGAAGGAGTCCCAATACCGCAGAATTAACTGCAGCTGGGTGAGGCTGGGCCTCGTCTAGCACAGAGAGAGAGAATTAACTCCCTCACTGCCGAAAAACACCAAGCACCAAAAACTCAGCTGCGAGAAGTCAGGCTGTGCAATCGGGACGATCTTCGTGGCGACACACCCGTGACAGAGATGCTTTGTGTTTCTTAAAATGGATGCCTGCACACATCACAGAGTGAACTATTTTGCCATCAACGTTAGATATGTTTGTGACAACAAAAAATTGTTACCAAAACACTGGCAGTAAGAGATACTAAAGCTCATCACAGCAGCCAGTTTCTCCAGACCTTAGTGGAAAAAGTTCTGCAAGATTATGAACTCAAAAAAGAACAGGTTCTTGCTATTGTAACTGTTAATGCTTCAAACATGATAAGTACAATTAAACTGATGAATGAGAATAATAAAGGTGAACAGCAGCTAGAAGAACATTTCACATTCAGTATGTTGGAGATGGAAGGCCACAGTCCTGTTCCCACAATGGAGAAACAAACAGATATTACTTCAGAAGAATATCAAAATGATTCTTTACAATTAGATGAGCTTGTTGAAGCTGCTTCACACCTCTTTCCTATTCATCACATGCGCTGTGTTGTGCACACGCTGCAGCTGGCAATAAGAGACAGTCTGCAAGAGGAACATGCTGGAACTCTGATTAGCAAAGTGAGGAAATTGGCAATTGCTGCCAGAACCTCTAAAATTGATTCCATCTTGAAGAGATGTGCTGGAAAAGGGGCAATTGTGAATCAAGCCTCTCGGTGGACAGCACCTATTTAATGATTGAGCGATTGTTGAGCTGAAACCCTTCCTTGTAGATATGGCCAACCCTCAGTTAACACTACATCAAGGTCAATGGACCAGGAGGCGGAATTGAAGGAATTGCTTCATCACCCATTTACAGTGACTAAAAAGTTACAAGCTGAGGATTTAACTCCAGGCATTTTTATAAAGGAGTGGAAGAACTTGTTGTTTTGCCTGTCCCAAGGAGGAGGTTTAATCGCAGATGGCATTGCTGCTTCAATGAAACGGAGAGAGACATTGGTATTAGAAAATAAAATTCTTCTGGCAGCTGTTTATGTGGACCAGAGTCATCGTATATTGCTGGATGATCAACAGCTTACTAAAGGAAAAAAAGCTCTGATTGAGGTAGCAGTTAGGATGAGTGGGCTACAGGACGGCCAAGAGCAAGAGGACTCAGGTCCTGCCAGTGCTGCTACTGCCGTTCCTTCATCCTCATCAGATGAGGAGTTTGATTTCGACAAGTATTTGGACGACATGGACCAAGCAAAGCGTTGCCGCAGGGAAAAAGATTCCACTCCCATAGAAAACAGATTGACCATATTACAGCAAAATTTTTCACTTGCTCTCAAAGAAGTAGATGAGTTCAATCGTTCATCAAAACTGACTGTGTACGAGGCAATTCCTTTATACCCTGAAATTGTTAGAGATGTTGCCCATTGGGTTGCTGCTTTGCCACCAACCCAAGTTGTGAAGGACTGAATTAAGAAAGATCAAAACTGAATGCTCCATTTTGAGCTTGTAATTCCATTTTGTCGTTTATGAGATAAATTCTGTTACTGGGCTGTGGCTCATGGCTGTTATAAAGCCAAATAGTTTTTCTACTGGAGTAAAGGTCATGGGCTGTAATAAAAACTAGACTGCTCCAGTTTGGACAAGATATGAGGCCTTGGGGTGTATTACTGTAGAATACTCTGAAGAATAAGTATGCTATTGTTCTTCTATGGTCACGTGGATATGACCATATATGTAGTTTCCAGTCTTCCTGTATTTTCATAGGTTAAATGTTGTAGGTGGGGTTTTATACTATTGGTTGAAGTACAAACTTACTAAATACTATAAAAGATGATGATGTAATACATGGGATAGAAATCTGCTTTGATTCTCCCAGACAGAAACACGTCTCCGTCTGGTCATTTTCTGTTGCTAGCAACATCTTGTGAATTAATTTGGAAATCACTAGGTCAACAGCGAAGGGTCACTTAGATCCTAAATTAACAGATGGCGCCAAACGTGGGGCCCCCATATAGGGATGCCTCTGCCCCCCGGAGGACAACAAGACAAAGGACCCTCAGACCGGACATAGGCACTGGAAAATTGGGACTGATCACCCCCCACAACCACGGTAAGTTGGCAGTTATACTGTTCAGACTGACCGTTTGGTGTGGTTTTCCTGTGTTTGTTGCTGGAAAGAGGATCTGAGGTTTGTCCCCGATGGTGGGGTGATTCTTGGGTGGAATCATATAGAGGTGTAGTTCCGTTGGGGGCCCAGTGTTCGAACCGTACCTCATAAGGGACAGACACCCCGGAATGACCAGTGATTGTAATTCTCTTTTTAGTCAAAATATCCTGAAATCCTGATCACTGTTAGAATCAGGCACGATGAAGTGATCGAAGATGGGAAGGGTACCGGAAATATATTTATATTTTTATATATATATATATATATATATAACCAGAGATGTCCGGAGGGATAGTCTAAGACGCCCTCCTCCTTTCACTGAGTATTGTGTTGTGGGGCCATCCCTATGGGGGATAGATAGGCCCGGTGCGACAGACTATACGGCCGCTCTAGGACTGGGCACAATTTAAGTAAGGATATTTAATTAAAAGAGATTCATATTTTCCGTGGAAGAAAGAAGAAAAAGAAGGATTTGAATTTGTGTAGTGGATTGGATACTGTCTGTCTTATAGTTCAGAGATGAAAAAAAAAAAAAAAAAATCTATCAGAAATGTAGAGGAATTCTTGAGGGCGGGAGGATAAAGCCTACGCTATGGATCGAAGGTGTTAGAAAGAAAGGCAGGTTGATATGGAGGTAGAAAACAGAAAGTGAATTCTGATTGTTTGTGTTATGGTTATAATGAAAAAAGGAAAGCTATCTATTACTATAACAAAGATTGGATGTTTTGTGGAAGGAACTGAGAAAGTGACAGAGTAATATGCTAGAAAAACAAATAATTAAAAATGATGATTTGGAACAAGGGGTCTCTTTGCTAGATAATAAGGTCCCTTCCCAGGAAATTAAGCCTCTTTTCCCGACTGTAAACTCTGTGCCCCTCAACCCCAGGGCACCAATATATCCTGGGTTGCCAAAACCAGTGTGCCCCCACCCTATGATCCTGCTGGGTGGATTTGTGATGTATGTGTATGTAAGTTGTGGAGCAAGGAGACCCGGAGTTGTAGTCACAACTTTTCCCTTGGTAAACGCTGACGGCACTTATTATTAACCACCGCCAGCACCAGTCCCTGCTATCCACCCCCTCCTACTTTATTCACCCGGTCAGTCTTATGGTAGTATTTAAAGATCTGGGATTCTCATTGTATAATAAAGCCCACTCACGTTTCTTTTGTGGCAGCTTTGATGTCCCGAATTGAAGGAGGCGATAATGTCAGTTAGACCTGATGTCGAGAATCCCACTCCGGAAAATGTATTAAAAGTAAAAAAAGAAGAATTCAGCTTGTTCTGTATCAGCAACAAAAAAAAAAGCCAGCCAGGAGCAGCTCCAACCCCCACCCCAGCTGCAAGGACACAGTTCTTATCAGTGCCCACATAGCAGACTCCAGCCCCCCTTCAACTTAACCCATGTACCGGTTGGTACAAGATCTATGGGCAGTTAATGCAGTTACTGATCGGGAAATTCCAGTGGTGTCTAATATATATACTCTTTGTTCCAGATATCTCAGGATGCTGCTTGGTTCACAGTTATCGATTTTGCCAATGTTTTTTTTTTTTAGTATTCTACTAGCTGTAGTACCCGGCTTCGCCCGGGTTAATTAATAACTGCTGTTAGCTGTAACAAAATAGACTATGTTAACAAAAATTTATTCTGCACATAAAAATCACACACCAAAACGTGCGGGGGTTAAAATTTCCATTCAACACATAGCCTATGATGCTCCTGGGGTTGAGATGTGCGGGCATGCAAAATTTCATGCCCGTAAGTACAACGGTGCAGATTCCTATCCCGGGCCAAAATTATTTGCCGATTTGGAATGCGCGGGGTTAAAATTTCGACTCAAAACCCAGCCTATGACGCTCCCGGGGTCGAGACGTGCGGGTGTGCAAAATTTCATGCCCGTAAATGCAGATTCCTATGCCGGACATACACACAAGCATTCAGCTTTCTCCCCATTATGTAGATAGGGCCAAAATTGTTTGGCGATTTGGAACGTGCGGGGGTTAAAATTTCCATTCAACACATAGCCTATGATGCTCCTGGGGTTGAGATGTGCGGGCATGCAAAATTTCATGCCCGTAAGTACAACGGTGCAGATTCCTATCCCGGGCCAAAATTATTTGCCGATTTGGAATGCGCGGGGTTAAAATTTCGACTCAAAACCTAGCCTATGACGCTCCCGGGGTCGAGACGTGCGGGTGTGCAAAATTTCATGCCCGTAAATGCAGATTCCTATGCCGGACATACACACAAGCATTCAGCTTTCTCCCCATTATGTAAATAGGGCCAAAATTGTTTGGCGATTTGGAACGCGCGGGGTTAAAATTTCGATTCAAAACATAGCCTAGGACGCTTTCGGGGTCGAGACGTGCGGGCGTGCAAAATTTCATGCCCGTAAGTGCGACGGTGCGGATTCCAATCCCGGACAAACATACCCACATACATACACACATACATACATTCAGCTTTATATATTAGATTACACCAAGATTGTCAATTTCTGTTTGTATTTATTTATCAGGGAGGACAATTAATGTGGACAGTTCTGTCACAAGGGGCCCAAAACAGTCACAATTAGTTTGCAAAAAATATGGGTAAGTGTCTTTTACCCTGGCAATTGACCACCCCTATGTCACGCTGCTTCAGTATGTGGATGATTTTTGTTGTGTGTATGGACGGAGCAGGGAGCCATATTGCTATTGTTAGTTTTCTGAAGCATCTGGCAGATCTTAACTGTCGGGTTTCGGCCTCGGGACTTCAGTTCTGTCTTGGTCAAGTGATATTTTTTTGGGGTCACTGTCTCCTTCAGGGTGTCAGATACCTCACAGAAGAAAGAAAAATAGCTGTCAGCTCCCTTTCTTTCCCAAAAGATGAAACTGAACTCCAGCGTTTTCTTGGATATGAAACACATATTTTTTGCCCCGCATGATATTGCAGCAATACTAACACTCCAACAGCCAAGACATTTGACTGTACAACGATATTTACGGCTGCAGTGTTCACTCCTTTTGCCTGACTATATCAAGTTGCATCGCTGTGCTACAATCAACCCCGCTACTTTACTGCCGGTCCCCAAGAAAGATGGCAGTGATGAGGATTATCTCCAACATGATTGTTCCCAATTTCTGACTGAAGAAACAGTTTCTCCGCCAAATGTCAGTGAGAATCCACTTCCAAACCCCGATCTGGTTTTGTACACGGATGATTCAAGATATGCTGATGAGTTTGGAAGATTCCACACGGGATATGCTGTTACCACAGAGGACACTGTAGTGCACGCGGCTGTGCTCCCGCCATCACAGTCAGCATAAGAAGCAGAACTTCAGACTCTGTCTACTGCATGTACTTTGGCCAAAGACGGGCTAATATATACACGGACTCATGGTATGCATTTGGTATTGCTCACGATTTTGGAGCTCTATAAGCCAATCGAGGGTTTATTACTACTGCCGGAACTCCAGTGAAAAATGCTGAAGCTGTTAAAACCCTTATGGATTCGATCAAATTGCCTACTCAGGTGGCCATTATCAAAGTCAAGGCGCACGGTCCTAGGAACAATCCACAGACTATTGACAACGCATTTGCGGATATGCAAGCAAAGGCCGCTGCTCTTCTGCCCGTTGAACTAACCATACCAACTATGGTGACCACACGCTCTCAGCGTAAACAGTTGCCAGAGATCCTGACTCAACAAGAATCTGATGATCTACGACAGACTGAGATTAATGACAATGCAGAAAATGTCTCCAAAAGAAAAGGTGAAGCAGTGGAAGGCTGATGGGGCACGTATGGACAATGGTCTCTGGAAAAAGGACCAACTTGTGTGTTTCCCTAAGCGGATGTACCCTGCTATTGCCATATGGGCACATGGACCTATATATCAAGGAAAAAACCAGGCCCTGGCCCTGGTACAAAAATTCTACTGGGCTCCAGGTATTTCTACAGTCCTGACAGCACTCAACCGTGCATGTAATATCTGTCAGACCTTCAGTCCCGGTCAACTTCGACGTGTACCTCCGAAGCATCTTGCTAAGCCGGACTATCCTTTCCAAATGCTCCAAGTGGACCATATCACGTTGCCTAAATCTGGAAGGTATGAATATTGTCTGGTGGTTGTCGACTTGTTCTCCAGTTGGCCAGAAGCATTCCCTGTTACCAACATGACTGCAAAGACCACAGCAAAGAAACTGATGAAGTCATCTGCAGATATGGAGTTCCAGAAGTCGTTGAAAGTGACCAACGTCCGGCTTTTTCTTTTTATGTGTATCAGGAGGTTCTGACAATGCTTGGATCCACTGTAGCCCTCCATACTCCGTACTATCCACAATCCAGGGGGGAAAGTTGAGAGGTTGAACGGCACACTGAAGGGACAATTGACCAAAATGATGCAGGAGACTACTGCT
Organism: Oophaga sylvatica; assembly: GCA_033576555.1. Taxonomy (NCBI): domain Eukaryota; kingdom Metazoa; phylum Chordata; class Amphibia; order Anura; family Dendrobatidae; genus Oophaga; species Oophaga sylvatica. The sequence continues at coordinate 24,536 of JARQOD010006053.1, read as the reverse complement.
CCATGGCCAGAGCTCCTACCCATTGTACTATACCACATTTGTACTATCCTGTTATGAATGTGCTAGAGATGGTTTCTGAGCAGAGGCTCCCTCTGGTGGTTACAGACAGTACTGAACCTTTCAGTGAGGAACGGCAATCTGGGATCGCTGACTGGTCTGATATAAGGGAGGTTCCCTCCCATGATGGTTGCCGGTGATCAATTGTTCTTGTCTCAATTGTGGTTCCTGGTTCATTTGGAAGTTTGCTGAGTCTTGCCTGCATCTTCTGCTATCAGATAAGATATTTTCTGCTTTTATTTTTGTGCTTGCTTTTTCCATTGTTCCCTGCACTTCTGTGGAGGTCAGCCAGGTCCCCTCCGGGGGCTTGTGCTCCTCTCAGTTTATCTGAAGCCACTGTTATTTGTTCATTTGCTTTTTCCTGTTTTTTCAGTGGCTGCGGCTTAGTTTTGTTACACCAAAGATCTGATTTAGGTGGTAGAGATCGTGTGATCTCAGGTGTTTTTGCAATCAGAAGAGTTGGTATTTTTTAGGGGTTTTTTTGGATTGCAGTGAGTATCCTTTCCTGTACTTTTCTGTCTAGACAGATTGGGCCCCAGCGTTTGCTCATTCTATTTTCTGTCTGTGTCCATGCTTCTTCTTGTCTAACCGCCATTACATGTTTGGGGGCTTCCTATTTTCTTTGGGGATCCGCTCCGGCGCAGATAGTTTTCATCTTTCTGCTTTTAGGTGTAGTTATCTCTCAGGCTGTGACGAGGCATCTAGGATCAACGTAGGAACGCTCCACGACTACCTCTAGTTGTGTGGTTAGTTCAGGTTACTGCAATCCAATAGGTTCCAGCCTCTCTGGTGTATTGCCGTTTTTGCTTATTCTCCTCAGCTACCAAAACACAACACTATCCCTATTGCAAAACATGGCCTGTCCCCATGAGATATTGTTTGGTGCTAGGACCCCAGTTGCAAATTTCCAGTCTCAGTAGTTATCAGAAGAAACTGACCGTGCTGTTCAATATGTTATTCAGATTAGTAAAAATCTTGCTAACACCTATGATCTAGTTTCTTTTTCTTTTCCAGATTCAGCAGAAACCGATATTTGTTATAGTTTAAAGTCTGGTGATTTTGTGGTCATGAAAAGGCATGTCAGAAAACATGGACTTGAGCCCTTGTATGACAGTCCCTATTAAGTTCTCCTCATTACTCCTATGTCAGTGAAACTGGAAGGAAGACCGACTTGGATCCACGTATCACACTGCAAGCTGGTTAAACAAGCCAATAGCAAATAAAGGGGACATAATGTTTTGGTTTTTTGTATTTTCCATGTTATTATTGGTAACCACATGGGATAGCCTAAATTCCCCAACGTCCTTAAATAATGAGCTAATATAATATTATGAAAAATTACTGAGAGATTTGTTGAATAATTCCCAGTCTCTGGCAGATATTTTCTTTTTAATCCAGCCAATTGGTTTAAAGGAATAGGGGTTTAAAGGAATAGGGGGACTAGATAGCTGGAATCTTGCAAAGTTTGTTACACATCGCTGCCCTTATTCTTGTTATGTATGTAATACTAAAACTTGTTTTTTTGGTGTATTTCTGTATGTATTAGGAAATTCTGTACTTGGACAGCTAATGATACCAAAAGGTGTTGTTACCCCTGCTCTTCTCTACATCGATTTTAAGAACTTATCTGATGAAGATGTTGAAGCCAAGCGCATGGCTATTTTCAAAAGATCTCCACCACCGTTATCAAAAATTGTTGTTTGTAAATTGTAGTATACAGGGGGGAGGGGTACGCCGCAACAGCTATGTCTGGTAACATGGCATCAGATATGTGAAGACCAGTACCCCTTGAGCTTACAGCTTGGGATAGTACCTTTGATGCTGGACATAAGTTAACAAAATTTATCTAGGGGGGAATGTGAAGGACTAAATTAAGAAAGTTCAAAACTGAATGCTCCATTTTGTGCTTGTAATTCCATTTTGTCGTTTATGAGATAAATTCTGTTACTGGGCTGTCTGTTGTGAATGCTTTGGAAATGAATTCTGAGCAGAAGCTCCCTCTGGTGGTTACAAACAGTACTGAACCATTCAATGAGGATTGGCAATCAGGAGTCACGGAGTGGCTTGATATAAGGGAGGTTCCCTCCCATCATGGTTGCCGGTGATCAATTGTTCTTGTCTCAACTGTGGTTCCTGGTTCACTTGGAAGCTTGCTGAGTCTTGCCTCTTCTTCTGCTTTCAGATAAGATATTTTCTGTTTTTGTGCTTACCATTTGCATATTTCTCTGCATTTCTGTGAGGTTAGCCAGGTTCCCCCCCCCCTGGGGGGCTTGGGCTCCTCTCGGTTCCGCTGGAGCCACTGTTGTTTGTTCATTTGCCTTTTCCAGTTTTTTCAGTGGCTGCGGCTTAGTTTTGTTACACCAGAGAACTGATTTAGGTGGTAGAGGTCGTGTGATCTCAGGTGTTTTTGCAATTAGTAGCGTTGGCATTTTTTAGGGTTTTTTTGGATTGCAGTGAGTATCCTTTCTATCCTTTTCTGTCTAGGCAGATTGGGCCCCAGCGTTTGCTCATACTATTTTCTGTCTCTGTCTGTATTTCCTCTTGTCTAACCGCCATTACATGTTTGGGGGCTTCCTATGTTCCTTGGGGATCTGCTCCGGGGCAGATAGCTTTCCTCTTTCTATCTTTAGGTGTAGTTAATCTCTCAGGCTGTGACGAGGCGTCTAGGACCAACGTAGGAACGCTCCACGGCTGCCTTTAGTTGTGGTGGTTAGTCAGGGTACTGCAATCCAATAGATTCCAACATCTCTGGTGTATTGCCGTTTTTGCCTGCTCTCCTCAGCTACCAAAACATAACAGTATCACCGGCCAAACTGAAAATTGTATGGTACTCACAGAAGGGAAAAATAGTGTGGAAAGAAAACAAAAGTTGTCAGAGTTGTCAGAGATTTTTTTTTTTTTTTCTGTTTCTTGCATTTTTTCCCTCTTTTTCTCAGGGTGCTGAGGAGGATTTTTTTTTCTCTCAATGGAGCTTGCACAGCTGTCTGGCCGTGTGGATCAGCTTGCCACTGAGGTTCGGAGTATTGCTAGCTATCTTGCTAGGTTGCCGGTTGTGGAACCTAGGATCCCCATGCCAGATTTGTTTTTGGGGGATGGGGCCAAATTTCTGAATTTCAAAAATAACTGTAAGTTGTTTTTTGCCTTAAAACCTAAGTCCTCAGGGAACGCAGCACAGCAGGTTCAAATTGTCATCTCTCTCCTGTGTGGCGATCCTCAGGATCGGGCTTTTTCCCTGACTCCTGGGGACCCTGTTTTGAGTGATGTTGATGCATTTTTTCTGGCTCTGGGGTTATTGTACGATGAGCCTAATGTCACTGATCAAGCTGAAAGAACCTTGTTGGCATTAAATCAGGGGCTTGAGGACGCTGAGTTATACTGTCAGAAATTCCGAAAATGGGCAGTCCTAACCAAATGGAATGATGATGCTTTGGCAGCCCTTTTTCGGAAGGGGCTGTCAGAGAATGTAAAAGATGTTATGGTGGGTTTCCCTGCTCCCTCTGGTCTCAATGATTCTATGTCATTAGCGATTCAAATTGACAGACGTTTGCGTGAGCGTAGAGGTATGCGTGGAATAGTGTTGCCTTGTGAGCCAGCTTCTGAACCCATGCAGTGTGATAGAGTGGCTTCTAGGGCACAGCTGTTATGTTACGGTAGCTGAGGAGTGCAGGCAAAAAAGGAAATACACCAGAGCAGTTGGAATCTATGAGATTGCAGTACCCTGACTAACCACCGCAACTAGAGGCAGCCGTGGAGCGTTCCTACGTTGGTCCTAGACGCCTCGTCACAGCCTGAGAAACTAACTACACCTAAAGATAGAAATAGGAAAGCTATCTGCCCCGGAGCAGAACCCCAAAGATAATAGAAAGCCCCCAAACATGTAATGGCGGTTAGACAAGAGGAAATACTGACACAGAAAGAAAATAGTATGAGCAAACGCTGGGGCCCAAACTATCTAAATAGAAAAGGACAGGAAGGGTACTTACTGCAATCTCAGAAAACCCTGAAAAAACACCAACTCTACTAATTTCAAAATCACCTGAGATCACACGACCTCTACCACCTAAATTAGTTCTCTGGTGTAAAAAAAAATCAAAACAGCAGCCACTGAAAAAAAAACTGGAAAAAGCAAAAGTACAAAACACAGTGGCTGGACTAAACTGAGAGGGCAAAAGCCCCCGGAGGGGACCCTGAAGGCCCCCACAGAAGTGCAGGACAAAATGCAAAAATATAGCAAAAACACAAAATAAGAAATTGTCTTATCTGATAGCAGGAGATGCAGACGCGACACAGCAGGCTACAAGGGAAACTGGAAAGAAGGATTCAGACCAGAACAATTGATCACCGGCAACCCTGATGGGAAAATGACTCCCTTATATAAGACCAATCAGTAACACCTGATTCCCAGTCCTCACAATCCTCACTAGTACCGCTTGTAACCACCAGAGGGAGCCTCTGCTCAGAACTCATCTCAAACCCATTCACAACACACAGCGTCATGAGTTTCGAAAACGCAATGGGTTATGTTTCTATTGTGGTGACGCCTCTCATGCTATTTCTGTCTGCCCTAAGCGGGGAAGACGTTTTGCACGCTCAGTTGTCTTGGGTAGTGTTCAGACTAAATTTCTGTTGACTGTTACCCTGATTTGCTTCCTGTCCACATTTTCTGCTCAGGATTTTCTTGATTCAGGAGCAGCAATTAATCTGATGGATTTTGATTTTGCCAAACGTTGTGGGTTTCCCTTGATACCCCTACGGAAGTCTATTCCCCTACTGGGGATTGATTCTACCCCTTTGGCTGAGAATAAACCCCAGTTTTCTACTCAGGTGATAATGAGGGTTGAACCTGATCATCAGGAGAGTTGCAAATTTTTGGTACTGTATAATCTGCATGACATTATTGTACTAGGTTTCTGTCATGGGTATATCGCCACGAGGATCGTCGCGATTACACACTCTGACTTCTCACAGCTGAGTTGCTGTTTCTTTGTGTTTGGTAATGAGGGAGTTAATTTTACCTAGCTCTTTGCTAAGACTAGGTCCAGCCTCGCCCGGCTGCTTTTGATTATGTTCTAATTAGATTCCTGCCAGTCTGCTTGTTAGATGCCGGTGAAAGCATTCATGTAGTCTAGCAGACTGGATCGGTTCTGAGAATACTTAAGCTAAGAGCTCCTTAGTTGTTTTTACTCTTATAGCTTATAGTTTATCTCTGAGACCTTAGGTGTTCCTACTGTGTGTGAGTGTTGTATGTAAGACTTTATTTACTTTATTTCTTGTCTTTCTTGTATGTCTTTCTGTTCATTAACCGTTACCTGTTCATTCCCTTTGGTGGTAATCAGGGTCCTTCTTAGGACTAGATTACAGTTGGCAGGGATTGATACCGTGTTTCCCCGAAAGTAAGACAGTGTCTTACTTTCTTTTTATCCCCAAAAACCCCACTATGTCTTACTTTCGGGGTATGTCTTATATTGAAAAAAAATTACCTGTATCTAACCAGTGTGATACAGTACCACCTGCTGTATTTAATCCAGTGTGACACCTGCTGATACCCACTGGGTTACATACAGCAGATGATACCCCAGTATGCCAGTGTATATGTTTTACTGATGTATGATTACTGTGTATACGTCGCCGCGTCTGCCATCTACCACCAGAAAAACTCACCTGAGTTTTTCTGCAGCCGCCTTCCGCCACGGGCTCCGGCTCCCTGCAGCCGCTGGTCCCGCCGTCCTCCGTCGCTCCGTTCGCCCGCAGTCCCGGGCTGAAGTTCTCGCGCGCTCTATTTAAATTTCTTCTTCGGTCCCGAAACGTCATCACGTTGGTCACTCACGTGACCGGAGGCTGCAGTGATAGACAGTTCTCTCCGGCCTCCGGTCACGTGAGTGACCAACGTGATGACGTTTCGGGACCGAAGAAGAAATTTAAATAGAGCGCGCGAGAACTTCAGCCCGGGACTGTGGGCGAACGGAGCGACGGAGGACGGCGGGACCAGCGGCTGCAGGGAGCCGGAGCCCGTGGCGGAAGGCGGCAGTGGTAGATGACAGACGCGGCGACGTATGGAGAGGGGGACGGTGCGGACGTGGGCAGGAAGCGGCACCCAGCTAGATGAGAGAGAGGCGGCAATACCCCCGTGTTTCCCCGAAAGTAAGACATATGTCTTACTTTCGGGGTACGGCTTATATTAGCCGACCCCTCTGAAACTCCCGATACGTCTTACAATCGGGGGTGTCTTACTATCGGGGAAACACGGTAGGAGACAGGGTTTACGCTGGTGGCCTGGACCTCTGTACCTTTAACAGTACCTCCAGGTAGAGGGATTAGTTAGGACCCCAGTTTAGGGTCAGCATAGACCCCGGTCACCCTCTAGCCGGAGACAGCGTATAACGGATTCCGTATTGACCCACTGGACATTCTGTCAGGTAATTCTATGTTATCATATATCTATGCGCATGTTATATAGTATGTTGCCCTTTTGATATAGATTACTGACATCACATATATATATATATCTGCTATACAGCGTGACATTTTCACCGGCCCATACTAAAGATTCTCTCCAGCTGTCATGGATCCAGTAGCCCAGCTGGCCCGGCAGTTGCAGGGGTTGTCCATGGAGTTTGCAGACATTAAGTCCAAGGTTTTGTCCCCCCGGAGCAAACCAGATCTGAACCTAAGGTTGCTCTCCCGGACAGGTTCACTGGTGGGCGGGACAAATTTTTTACTTTCCGGGAGGCATGTAAATTGTACTTTCGGCTGCGGCCTCAGTCATCTGGGAGTGAAGAGCAGAGGGTGGGAATTGTTATCTCGCTCTTACAAGGGGACCCTCAATCTTGGGCGTTCTCTATTCCTCCAGGCTCCCCAGATCTCCAGTCAGTGGATCGATTTTTTACTGCCCTGGGATTGGTATATGATGATCCGGATCGTGTTTCCCTTGCTGAAACAAAGTTACGTAAAATACGGCAAGGAAATCGTCCAGCGGAGGAATATTCTTCTGAGTTCCGTAGATGGGCAACAGATACTCAGTGGAATGACCCAGCTCTAAGGAGCCAGTTTTGTCAAGGGTTGTCTGACAAATTAAAAGATGTGTTGGCTCAGTATGATTCTCCTCCATCACTGGAGGCTGCTATGGCCCTCGCTATTCGCATGGATAGACGAATTCGGGGAAGACGCGAGGTAACTCCGCCTCCCGTGATGACTCCACCTACTACTAAAGTCCCTTATACTGAGGTTCCCTGGTCTGTTCTGAGGAACCCATGCAGTTGGGAGGGACATCCTTTGGTAGGAGGGAATCGGCGGTGCACCGCAAGACTAGAAGGTGTTTCTTTTGCGGGAGAGAGGGACATTTTGTTGGGGGGTGTCCATCCCGGGCCTCTTTGAGCAAAGGAGTTAACCTGGGAGTGTGTATTTCGTCCCCAAATCCCTCTCAGTTTCTCGTGCCTGCGGAGGTGGTGATTGGTACTAGAACTGAGAGGATTTCTGTTTTTCTTGATAGTGGGTCCGGGGCTAATCTGGTGGACGCTCGGTTTGCCCAGGTGCATGGTATGCAACTGAGTGTATTGGCCAAACCGGTCCCTATAGTCTCTATTGATTCTAGACCTCTCGGTCAAGGTAGCTTGGTACAAGCTGTTCATAACATAGATCTTCGAGTAGGGCAATACATAAAGAGCAATTGTCTTGTTATGTGTTGGAGGGTCTACCTACTCCTATTGTGTTGGGACTTCCTTGGTTGGCTAAACATAACCCAGTGATTGATTCGCAATCCAGAAAGATAAGCCAGTGGGGTGAATTTTGCAGGAATAACTGCATGAGCACGGTCATCGGTGCGGTTGTGCCTAGGACTTTGTCTCCTTTTCTGGAGGACTTTGGGGAGATGTTCTCAGAGGAGGGGTGTAAAGAGTTACCTCCTCATCGCGCATATGACTGCTCAATAAAGTTGCTTCCTGATGCCTTATCTCGTACTTTCCCAGGGGCCGGGAAGACGGATGATCCGGTTCCTATTCCTCAGGAGGGAGTTGTAGTGTCAGCTGTATGCTCTGAGCTTGAGGGGGAGGTATTGGGGGCTCAGGGGGACGCCCCGGTGGGACTTCCAGGGAGACTGATAGTTCCAGATCGGTTAAGACTGAAGGTTACGGGGAACCGTTACAAACGGATGGCTGATAGGGGGAGAGTTTCTGGTCTAGATCTGAAGGTGAACGATCTGGTATGGTTGTCTACCAGGAATATAAAACTTAAAGTTTCCTCCTGGAGGTTGGGTCCCAGATTCATCGGGCCGTACAGGATCAGTTCCATAATTAATCCTGTGGCATTTCGTCTGGATCTCCCTCCTACGTTTAAAATTCATAATGTGTTTCACAAGTCATTACTTAAAAAGTATGTGGCACCAGTCATACCGTCACCTCTACCTCCTCCTTCAGTGGTGGTCAATGATAACGTGGAATTTCATGGGTCGAAAATCATTGACTCACGTCTCAGTCGCCGATCCCTTCAGTACTTGGTTCATTGGAGGGGGTATGGTCCTGAGGAGAGGACGTGGGTCCCTGCGTCTGATGTTAACGCAGATCGATTGGTTCGGACCTTTCACAGAACTCACCCGGGCAGACCTGGCCCTGAGGGTCCGGAGGCCCCTCGTAGAAGGGGGGGTACTGTCATGGGTATATCGCCACGAGGATCGTCGCGATTACACACTCTGACTTCTCACAGCTGAGTTGCTGTTTCTTTGTGTTTGGTAATGAGGGAGTTAATTTTACCTAGCTCTTTGCTAAGACTAGGTCCAGCCTCGCCCGGCTGCTTTTGATTATGTTCTAATTAGATTCCTTCATATACCTGCCAGTCTGCTTGTTAGATGCCGGTGAAAGCATTCATGTAGTCTAGCAGACTGGATCGGTTCTGAGAATACTTAAGCTAAGAGCTCCTTAGTTGTTTTTACTCTTATAGCTTATAGTTTATCTCTGAGACCTTAGGTGTTCCTACTGTGTGTGAGTGTTGTATGTAAGACTTTATTTACTTTATTTCTTGTCTTTCTTGTATGTCTTTCTGTTCATTAACCGTTACCTGTTCATTCCCTTTGGTGGTAATCAGGGTCCTTCTTAGGACTAGATTACAGTTGGCAGGGATTGATAGGAGACAGGGTTTACGCTGGTGGCCTGGACCTCTGTACCTTTAACAGTACCTCCAGGTAGAGGGATTAGTTAGGACCCCAGTTTAGGGTCAGCATAGACCCCGGTCACCCTCTAGCCGGAGACAGCGTATAACGGATTCCGTATTGACCCACTGGACATTCTGTCAGGTAATTCTATGTTATCATATATCTATGCGCATGTTATATAGTATGTTGCCCTTTTGATATAGATTACTGACATCACATATATATATATATCTGCTATACAGCGTGACAGTTTCCCTTGGTTGCAGTCTCATAATCCTGTTTTGGATTGGAGATCTGTGTCTGTGACCAGTTGGGGCTGCCAATGTGTTAATGCCAACACTCCTGTTTTTTCTGCCTCTCCCCAGTCTCAGGAAGTTCCTGACGTTTTGACTGATTTTTCTGATGTGCTTAGCGAAAGTAAATCTGCATCCTTGCCCCCTGTGATGATACTGGAAGCTCCATGTCTTGTGCTGTTCTAGAACTACAGTCCTCATCCGTTTGCTGCTGACAGCCCACAGAGCAAAGTTCCCCTCCCTCTCTCACGCTTCTCATCAACCCCCTGCCTGCACACAGGTAGTGTAATCTGAGCTGCCAGTGCTGGAGTTTTCCCTCCTCACCGCAGGGAGTCTGCATTGTCTGCCCATGTGCTTTTCCTCCCATAGCAGCCATTATGAGGATTCATTCTTTTTGGTTATAACACGGTGGGAATTTGCGTCAGAAACACGAAAGCTACTGTTTTGAAACATGCGCCGACAGGCATCGTTCCCGTGGTACTGGTGAACCCGTAACTCCAACAGAACCCGAGAAATGGAATTCTCGGATGCCCCATGAACTATCTTACCCAAGTTTGGGCTCATTTGAACCGTCATTTTAAAGTAAGATCATTGATAGGTCTGCCATTCTTCTGCGAGGTTCTCAGGATGAAGTATGCTCCTGATAATCTTCCAGAACTAAAACTAGAACTTCTATCCCTGGGAGGTGGCCAGAAAAACCATCCCCTTTTGTGAGGTCAGCAGCCCACAGGTATAAGTCTTGCAGTTAAGCCCCCCTTGGTCATTCCTGGCTGTGACAACTTGACTAAGAGATCTGCAAATGAACTATGACGTGTGGCTCCTCCCCCGGCCTGTCTTGCCTATACCTATGTAACTACCATGTGAGTTTTTCACTGTTAATCCTGTTTTATTTCTAACTGCATTGTACATAACGATATTGCCTCAGCTTGTTACATCTTTTTAAACTATAAGCACTGCTTTTTTTTTAAGGAATAAACCTATAAAATTATTAGTTTGTTTCTCCTGCTCTATAAACGAATTTGCACGTGCCTGAAGTACTACGCTACTGTTTTGGGGTTGCTACGGACCCTCTTGATAAATTGTTAATTAAGTAAATCGTAGCTGGTGGCAGCTAAAAGGAAGGGGTGTAAAGTGTTAACCTATTGGGTGGTGTTGGCAGTGACGGAGCAGGTTTTATAAGTGTATTGCCTGGCTGCGGCCCGGAGTAATTATAATTCCCTCACTGCAGCGTGCCCAATAGCCAGCACACATCCAAGTGACCCGTCTGGCGACTAATTATCCTAGGTGCAGTTCCCTGACTGACCTGAGGGTAAGGGGGGCACCAGAGAGCTGCAAGTTCCTAAGTGGAAGTGGGATAATTATAAATCCCTGCAGTTTACTGGGTCGGACGGCAGCAGCCGTCGTGTGTGTGCGCGTTTTCGTCACATTTGCAGCACGGAGGGATCACAAGCCGTGATACCCCGGGCTACCATGTGGCGGACCGTGTGCCGTTTCATCACATGTGGTGGCAGAGCGGTGGGATTATAGAGCATTAGTGAGCTGGTCTGAGCAATCATCCCATTCACTAAAAAACTTGCACGGTTCTTTAGGGACCCTGCAACTAAAGTTTTGGAGAACAGACTCAGTGTTTATTAGTCCTGAGACAATTGTGTGTACTTGCGGTTACCCCTCCCTTCTCTTTGTTTTCTATCCTATCTTTTATTTGGCAAACATGGCTACAAGAGGGAGCAAGTTGGTACGAAAAGCAGAGCAGGGACACTCTTGTGGGAATCTGCGTGTACCACGGCCTTGACCACAAGAACCAAACCAAAGCCCGACTGTCCAGGCCCTGAAGGAACTGGACGAGCCTCAGAGCGTGGCGGGCGCAGGAGCCGGCCCAAGCCAAGGTGGTGCCGCAGGAGCAGAGGCCCAACCCCTGACTGCTTACACCCAGGGCGGGTTGGACCCTTACTTGCAGGAGGCCCTGGAGGGACTCTCCGCTGACGACCGTGAAGAACGCCTGAAGCTGATCCAGCAAGCTCAAGAGAGAGCCGACCAGCGAGAGGCCAAACAGCGAGAGGCTGAGAGAGCCAAGCGCCAAGCCCAGCGAGAGGCCGAGAGAGCCCAGCGAGAGGCCGAGCGGGAGGCTGAGAGAGCCGAGCGGGAAGCTCAGAGAGCCGAGCGGGAAGCTCAGAGAGCCCATGAACTGGAGCTGCTCAGACAAGGGGCAATGCCCTCCACAGCCCGGAGCGGTACACCCAGCAGCTCTCAGAGTCCGAAGCCCCGGCCGGAGCACTTTCCCGTGATGGAAAAGGACGGAGACTTGGACACTTTTCTGCGGGCCTTTGAGAAAGTCTGCAGACAGTACCAGCTGCCTGACGACCAATGGGCCAGGTACTTGACCCCCGGGCTAAAGGGCAAAGCTCTGGAGGCGTTTGCTTCCCTCACGTCAGATCAAGATGGTGACTATGAGGCCATCAAGCAGGCCCTGATCGCCAAGTACCAGCTAACCCCTGAGGTATACCGAAAGAAGTTCCGGAACCTCCAACGTGGCCCACACGACAGTTATAGCGATGTGGTGCAAGGACTCAGGAACCACTTTGACCAGTGGATCCATGGACTGTCAGTTGACACCTTTGAGGAGCTGAGAGATCTGATGATCAAAGACCAGTTTCTGCATCTGTGCCCAGCTGAGGTCCAACAGTTCATCCTGGACTGAGAACCGGAGGACGCGGTCCTAACAGCACGGATCGCCGACAGCTATGAGGCCAACCGGAAATCCGAGGTGCAGAAGCCCGTCACCGCCCGCTGGGGAGGGGGTAAGCCTGCAACCAACCCCAGTGCCCCTGCCAGCCGTCCCTCTGGAGGCACTATCCCCTTTGCCAGCGCCAGGCCTACATCAGACCCCCGCCAGTGTTTCTCCTGTAAACGTACAGGACACATCAGCGCCACCTGTCCGGAGAGGCAGAAGAACCCCCCAGCCAAGGCCTCTGGGCCCAACGCCTCTGTTCTTTTGGTGGGTGGTGTGGTGGGGAGGGTTGATGACAACGTGCAGCCCGTCCGCGTGGGGGCCCGTCTTGCTACAGGCCTCAAGGACACCGGGGCTGAACGAACCCTCATCCGACCCGAACTGGCGGCCCCTGAAGAGTTGATTCCGGGGAAAACCTTAACTGTCACCGGGATTGGGGGCATCCACTACCCCTTGCCGATAGCCCGAGTTTTCATTGACTGGGGTGCCGGGAGCGGGGTGAAGGAAGTGGGGGTGTCCGAAAACCTGCCCACTGATGTTTTACAGGGAACTGATCTGGGGAGGATGGTCGCGTACTATGTCCCTGACACCCCTCCCCAATCTGATAATAAGGTTAACGTTAACCATGATGTTGATGATGATGGGAAACTGATTGTGTTACCGGCCAATGCTTTGCGAAGTGATTATGCAACTGATAACCTTTCTTTCCCTAGGAATGATGCTGATAGTGATGTATCTGTGCCATCTGAACCTGTTAACCCTTTCTCTGAAGTGGTAGATGTGTCCACAGGTACAGGAGCGTTCAGCCACGTCGCTCTGCGGAGTGAGACGGCTGAGGAACCCCTAGCAGGAGCAAACGACAGTGCTCAAGGAAATGGGGAGGTGCATGGGAACTGTGAGGAAGGTGACGCCATGACATTGACCAGTGCCACCGAGGAAGGTAACTGGCCCATAAGTAGCACTGCTCCTGAAGTGTTGGGGGTGGATGGGGAGGTAGAGCCCATAGCAGCGCAGGCTGATGGGTCTATAGAAGTCCCCGGGGAGACTGCATATGTAGCTGCTGTCACCCGCAGTCAGAGTGCCCGGATCGCAGGTAGCGCCCTGCCATCTGGACCCTCCTCCGCTACAGGAGAGACTGAACCAGAGGTGGACCCAGAGCCGGTCCCAGAGGGTCCCAGTGAGGAAGGAACCCTGCCGTCACTTCTGGCTGCCTCCAGCCAGGAGTTCCAGGCCGCTCTGCACTCAGATGCGAGCCTGGAGAACTTGAGGCACCTCGCCGAGACGCCCACCTCCATGACTGATAAGGAGAGGGTGTTCTGGGAACGAGGAAGGTTGTACCGGGAGACAGTACCCGGAGATTCCCAGAAGGAGTGGTTGAGGGAAAAACAGCTGGTCGTCCCGCACCAGTTCCGAGTTGAGTTGTTGAGGATTGCCCATGAGATTCCACTCGCTGGACACTTGGGGATCAGCAAAACTAAGGCACGGCTGTCTCAACACTTCTATTGGCCCAAGATGGGGACAGATGTGACTAACTACTGCCGCTCCTGTATCACCTGTCAAAGAGTGGGGAAGGCGGGGCCTGCTCTTAAGGCTCCCCTGATCCCGTTGCCAGTGATAGAGGAGCCTTTCCAGAGGATCGCGGTGGACATTGTGGGCCCGCTGGCCGTCCCCAGCCGCTCTGGAAAGCAATACATCCTTACTGTGGTAGACTACGCTACCCGGTACCCGGAGGCAGTAGCTCTGTCCTCAACTAAGGCAGATAAGGTGGCGGATGCACTGGTGACCATCTTTTCACGGGTAGGATTTCCCAGGGAGACGCTTACCGATCGAAGGACCCAATTTATGTCTCGCCTAATGAAGGCTCTCTGCAGCAAAATGCAGGTGACGCGTATGGTATCGAGTGCGTATCACCCACAGACCAATGGTTTGTGTGAACGCTTTAACGGTACCCTCAAACAGATGCTCCGCATGCTGGTTGAGACCCAGGGACGCGATTGGGAGCGGTACCTCCCACACCTGCTGTTTGCCTACAGAGAAGTCCCGCAGGCCTCGACGGGGTTCTCCCCCTTTGAGCTCCTGTATGGCAGGTGAGTCCGGGGACCCCTTGGGTTGATAAGAGAATCCTGGGAAGATTAACCAAACCCCACAGAAGTGTCCATCGTGGATTATGTCATGCGCTTCCGCGACAAGATGCAGACCTTGACGCAGTTGGTGCATGACAACATGACGCAGGCTCAGGCTGACCAGAAGCACTGGTACGACCAGAACGCCCGGGAGCGGACCTACCAGGTGGGTCAAAAGGTGTGGGTGCTGGTCCCCGTACCAAAGGATAAGCTTCAGGCAGCCTGGGAAGGCCCGTACGTCGTGCACCAACGGCTCAACCCAGTCACCTACGTGGTCACGCTTGACCACACTCGGGGTAGGCGCAAGGCCTTTCACGTCAACATGATGAAGACCCATCACGAACGTGAAGCCTGCGTCCTACCGGTCTGCAACCTGCCCGAGGACGGGGAGGAGGATCCCCTCCTGGACATGCTGGCCCAAGCCAAGGCCAATGGGTCCATTGAGGACATGGAGGTAAATGCCTCGCTAACCGCCTCCCAGCGGTTGCAGTTGCTGACCACTCTGGAATCCTTTCGGGCCGTGTTCACTAACCAACCCGGAAGGACCAAGTTGGCAGTCCACGAGGTGGACACTGGGAATCACGCCCCGTTACGGCGGACACCTTATCGGATCTCTGAGGAGGTGCAGCAGATTATGCGCCAGGAGATCCATGAGATGTTGCAGCTGGGGGTGATCCGACCGTCCAAAAGCGCGTGGGCCTCACCTGTAGTTCTCGTGCCAAAAAAGGATCGGACCACCCGGTTCTGTGTGGACTACAGGGGGCTCAACGCCATCACTACTTCTGATGCGCACCCAATGCCGCACATCGAGGATCTGCTGGAGCGGTTGGCGAATGCCAAGTACATATCCATCATGGATTTAAGCCGGGGATACTGGCAGATTCCCTTGAGCCCTGCGGCGCAGGAGAAATCCGCCTTTATCACCCCTTTTGGACTGTACGAGTCCACGGTCATGCCTTTCGGCATGACGAATGCCCCTGCCACTTTTCAGCGGATGGTCAACCACCTGCTACAGGGACTGGAGGAGTACGCTGTGGCGTACCTGGACGACATTGTCGTCTTCAGTTCCACATGGGAGGAACACCTTCAGCATCTCCAGGAGGTGCTCAAGCGTATTCGCCAGGCGGGTCTGACCATCAAGCCGGGAAAATGCCAGATGGGCATGAGGGAGGTCCACTACCTGGGGCACCGGGTAGGCAGGGGTTCCATGAGTCCAGAGCCCGAGAAAGTGGACGCGATCGTGTCCTGGCCCACCCCCAGGACCAAAAAGCAGGTGAAGTCCTTCCTGGGCACTGCAGGGTACTATAGGCGTTTCGTACTGAACTATAGCGCCATTGCAAAACCCTTGACGGACCTCACCAAGGGCGCTCTACCCCAAACAGTCAGCTGGACAGATGGCTGTGAGGCGGCATTCCGAGCTTTGAAAACAGCCCTGTGCAGCTCTCCAGTGTTGAAAGCCATCGACAGCAGTCGGCCATTCCTGGTACAGACTGACGCCAGAGAATTTGGCCTCGGTGCTGTACTCAGCCAGGTTGATTCGGGGAACCAGAAGCACCCCGTGTTGTACCTGAGCCGGAAACTTCTGCCAAGGGAAGTGGCATACTCCACCATCGAGAAGGAGTGCCTGGCCATGGTCTGGGCACTGCAACGTTTGCAGCCCTACCTGTACGGGCGCACCTTCAAGGTGGTCACCTACCACAACCCTCTGAGCTGGCTGCACACAGTGTCCGGAACCAATGGTAGGTTGCTACGCTGGAGCCTTTCCCTACAGCAGTATGATTTTGCCGTACAACACAAGAAAGGCAGCGATCATGGGAATGCTGATGGGTTGTCATGACGTGGCGAACCCGCTGAGGTGCGCATGGCGGATTACCGACAGGTCATGCCTCCATAGCGCCCTCTAAGGGGGGAGGTGTGATGATACTGGAAGCTCCATGTCTTGTGCTGTTCTAGAACTACAGTCCTTATCCGTTTGCTGCTGACAGCCCACAGAGCAAAGTTCCCCCTCCCTCTCTCACGCTTCTCATCAACCCCCTGCCTGCACACAGGTAGTGTAATCTGAGCTGCCAGTGCTGGAGTTTTCCCTCCTCACCGCAGGGAGTCTGCATTGTCTGCCCATGTGCTTTTCCTCCCATAGCAGCCATTATGAGAATTCATTCTTTTTGGTTATAACACGGTGGGAATTTGCGTCAGAAACACGAAAGTTACTGTTTTGAAACATGCGCCGACAGGCATCGTTCCCGTGGTACTGGTGAACCCGTAACTCCAACAGAACCCGAGAAATGGAATTCTCGGATGCCCCATGAACTATCTCACCCAAGTTTGGGCTCATTTGAGCCGTCATTTTAAAGTAAGATCATTGATAGGTCTGCCATTTTTCTGCGAGGTTCTCAGGATGAAGTATGCTCCTGATAATCTTCCAGAACTAAAACTAGAACTTCTATCCCTGGGAGGTGGCCAGAAAAACCATCCCCTTTTGTGAGGTCAGCAGCCCACAGGTATAAGTCTTGCAGTTAAGCCCCCCTTGGTCATTCCTGGCTGTGACAACTTGACTAAGAGATCTGCAAATGAACTATGACGTGTGGCTCCTCCCCCGGCCTGTCTTGCCTATACCTATGTAACTACCATGTGAGTTTTTCACTGTTAATCCTGTTTTATTTCTAACTGCATTGTACATAACGATATTGCCTCAACTTGTTACATCTTTTTAAACTATAAGCACTGCCTTTTTTTTAAGGAATAAACCTATAAAATTATTAGTTTGTTTCTCCTGCTCTATAAACGAATTTGCACGTGCCTGAAGTACTACGCTACTGTTTTGGGGTTGCTACAGACCCTCTTGATAAATTGTTCATTAAGTAAATCGTAGCTGGTGGCAGCTAAAAGGAAGGGGTGTAAAGTGTTAACCTATTGGGTGGCGTTGGCAGTGACGGAGCAGGTTTTATAAGTGTATTGCCTGGCTGCGGCCCGGAGTAATTATAATTCCCTCACTGCAGCGTGCCCAATAGCCAGCACACATCCAAGTGACCCGTCTGGCGACTAATTATCCTAGGTGCAGTTCCCTGACTGACCTGAGGGTAGGGGGGGCGCCAGAGAGCTGCAAGTTCCTAAGTGGAAGTGGGATAATTATAAATCCCTGCAGTTTACTGGGTCGGACGGCAGCAGCCGTCGTGTGTGTGCGCGTTTTCGTCACATTTGCAGCACGGAGGGATCACAAGCCGTGATACCCCGGGCTACCATGTGGCGGACCGTGTGCCCGTTTCATCACACCCCCCATAGGAGCTATGACTGCGCTATTGAATTAGTGCCTGGTAGTAAATTCCCTAAAGGTCGCCTTTTTAACTTGTCTGTACCTGAACATGACACTATGCGGTCTTATATCAAGGAGTCATTGGAGAAGGGTCATATCAGACCATCCTCTTCACCCTTGGGTGCCGGTTTTTTCTTTGTGGCCAAAAAGGATGGTTCATTAAGGCCGTGTATTGATTATCGTCTCTTGAACAAGATCACTGTGAAATATCAATATCCGTTACCCTTGATTTCTGACCTGTTTTCCAGGGTGAAAAGTGCTACTTGGTTTACCAAGCTTGACCTCAGGGGGGCGTATAACCTTATTCGCATTAAGAACGGGGATGAATGGAAGACGGCGTTTAATACCCCAGAGGGGCATTTTGAGTACCTAGTGATGCCCTTTGGGCTCACTAATGCTCCTTCCGTCTTCCAGTCCTTCATGAATGACATTTTCAGGGATTTTGTGGATAAATTTATTTGGATGATATCTTGATTTTTTCCAATGACTGGGACTCTCATGTGAAACATGTTAGGACTGTGTTCCAGATTTTGAGAGAGAATGCTCTGTATGTGAAGGGATCAAAGTGTCTTTTTGGCGTACAGAGGATCTCATTTCTGGATTCATTTTGTCTCCATCTGTTATTGAAATGGACCCGGTCAAGGTTCAGGCCATCTGTGATTGAGTCCAACCTACTTCATTAAAGGCTCTTTAGAGATTCTTGGGTTTTGCCAATTTTTATCGTAAATTTATTGGTAATTTCTCTGTTATTGTTAAACCATTGACTGATTTGACCAAAAAGGGTTCCGATGTGGTGAATTGGCCTCCTGAGGCAGTCTCTGCGTTTCAGGAACTTAAACAGAGATTCACTTCTGCTCCTGTTCTACGGCAGCCTGATGTTTCTCTGCCATTTCAGGTGGAGGTTGATGCCTCTGAGATTGGGGCAGGTGCCGTTTTGTCCCAAAGAGATCCTGAGACCTCTAAAAGTAACCCTTGTGCCTTTTTCTCTCGAAAATTTTCTCCAACTGAACGTAATTATGACGTGGGTAATCGGGAGTTATTGGCCATGAAGTGGGCTTTTGAAGAGTGGAGACATTGGCTGGAGGGAGCCAAACATCAGGTGGTGGTCCTCACGGACCATAAGAATCTGGTTTAACTGGAATCAGCCAAGCGACTTAATCCTAGACAGGCCAGGTGGGCCTTGTTTTTCACACGTTTTAATTTTGTGGTTTCCTTTCTTCCTGGCACTAAGAATGTTAAGGCGGATGCCCTCTCGAGGAGTTTCCTTGCGGACTCTCCTGAGTTATCTGATCCTGCTGTTATTTTGAAAGAGGGTGTAGTTCTTTCCGCCATCTCGCCCAATTTGAGACTGGCTCTGGAAGGGTGTCGGGAGGATAAACCCGAGCGCTGCCCTATTGGGAAATTGTTTGTCCCAGACCGGTGGAAAAAGAGTGTGATGTCTGAGATTCATTGCTCCGCGTTGGCCGGTCATCCCGGAATTTTTGGTACCAGAGACTTGGTGAGTCGGTCCTTTTGGTGGCCTACTTTGTCTCGTGACATCAGGGAGTTTGTGCAGTCCTGTGGGACTTGCTCTCGCTCCAAGCCTTGCTCTCGCTCTAGTGGTTCGTTGATGCCATTGCCTGTGCCCAAGAGACCATGGACCCATATCTCTATGGATTTTATTTCCGACCTCCCTGTTTCTCAGAGAATGACCGTTATTTGGGTGATTTGTGATAGGTTTTCCAAGATGATACATCTTGTGCCATTACCTAAGTTGCCTTCCTCCTCCGAATTGGTGCCCTTGTTCCTTCAGCACGTGGTTCGGTTACACGGCATTCCTGAGAACATTGTGTCTGACAGAGGAGTCCAGTTTGTTTCCAGATTTTGGAGCACTTTTTGTTCTAAACTTGGTGTTCAATTGTCTTTCTCCTCTGCTTTTCATCCTCAGACCAATGGACAAACTGAGAGAACAAACCAGACATTGGAGACTTATCTGAGATGCTTTGTGTCTGCTGATCAAGATGACTGGGTCTCTTTTTTGCCTTTGGCTGAGTTTGCTCTTAATAATAGGGCTAGCTCTGCCACTTTGATGTCTCCATTTTTCTGCAATTTTGGGTTTCACCCTCGATTTTCTTCGGGACAGACGGAGGCTTCTGTCTGTCCGGGTGTTGACTCTGTTGTGGAGCGTATGCAGCAGATTTGGGACCAGGTAGTGGAGAGGTTGTCCCTCTCTCAGGAGAAGGCCCAGCGGTTTGCCAACCAGCATAGGACTGATGGTCCTCGTTTAGAGTGGGGGACTTGGTCTGGTTGTCCTCAAGAAATATCCCTATGAGAGTTGCATCTCCTAAGTTTAAGCCTAGGTTCATTGGACCTTATAAGATCATGGAGATTCTTAATCCTGTTTCCTTTCGTTTAATTCTTCCAGGGACATTTAAGATCCATAACGTGTTCCACAAGTCTTTATTGAAGAGGTTTGTTGAGCCAGTGGTTCCTATGGCTGTGCCTCCTGACCCTGTTTTGGTTGAGGGCAATCTGGAGTATGTGGTTGAGAAAATATTGGATTCTCGTTTTTCTAGACGGAAACTCCAGTATTTGGTTAAGTGGAGAGGTTATGGTCAGGAGGACAATTCTTGGGTGTTTGCTTCGGACATCCATGCTAGGAGACTGATCCGTGCCCATCACAGAGCTCATCCTGACCGACCTGGTTGCACAAATGAGGGTTCGGTGACCCCTCCTCAAGGGGGGGTACTGTTGTGAATGTTTTGGAAATGAATTCTGAGCAGAAGCTCCCTCTGGTGGTTACAAACAGTACTGAACCATTCAATGAGGATTGGCAATCAGGAGTCACGGAGTGGCTTGATATAAGGGAGGTTCCCTCCCATCATGGTTGCCGGTGATCAATTGTTCTTGTCTCAACTGTGGTTCCTGGTTCTCTTGGAAGCTTGCTGAGTCTTGCCTCTTCTTCTGCTTTCAGATAAGATATTTTCTGTTTTTGTGCTTACCATTTGCATATTTCTCTGCATTTCTGTGAGGTTAGCCAGGTTCCCCCCCCTCTCGGTTCCGCTGGAGCCACTGTTGTTTGTTCATTTGCCTTTTCCAGTATATTCAGTGGCTGCGGCTTAGTTTTGTTACACCAGAGAACTGATTTAGGTGGTAGAGGTCGTGTGATCTCAGGTGTTTTTGCAATTAGTAGCGTTGGCATTTTTTAGGGTTTTTTTGGATTGCAGTGAGTATCCTTTCTATCCTTTTCTGTCTAGGCAGATTGGGCCCCAGCGTTTGCTCATACTATTTTCTGTCTGTGTCTGTATTTCCTCTTGTCTAACCGCCATTACATGTTTGGGGGCTTCCTATGTTCTTTGGGGATCTGCTCCGGGGCAGATAGCTTTCCTCTTTCTACCTTTAGGTGTAGTTAATCTCTCAGGCTGTGACGAGGCGTCTAGGACCAACGTAGGAACGCTCCACGGCTGCCTTTAGTTGTGGTGGTTAGTCAGGGTACTGCAATCCAATAGATTCCAACCTCTCTGGTGTATTGCCGTTTTTGCCTGCTCTCCTCAGCTACCAAAACATAACAGCTGTGGCTCATGGCTGGTATAAAGTCAAATAGTTTTTCTACTGGAGTAAAGGTCATGGGCTGTATTAAAAACTAGACTGCTCCAGTTTGGACAAGATATGAGGCCTTGGGGTGTATTACTGTAGAATACTCTGAAGAATAAGTATGCTATTGTTCTTCTATGGTCACGTGGATATGACCATATATGTAGTTTCCAGTCTTCCTGTATTTTCATAAGTTAAATGTTGTAGGTGTGGTTTTATACTATTGGTTGAAGTAAAAACTTACTAAATACTATAAAAGATGATGATGTAATACATGGGATAGAAATCTGCTTTGATTCTCCCAGACAGAAACACGTCTCCGTCTGGTCATTTTCTGTTGCCAGCAACATCTTGTGAATTAATTTGGAAATCACTAGGTCAACCGTGAAGGGTCACTTAGATCCTACCTCAACAAAGTTAGTGTAGAGAGGTTGTTCTCTAGCCTTAAAATATTTAGGACAGATTTGAGGTCATCTATACAGGAGGATCTGATGGAGGTGATACTATTTCTCAGAACAAATTCATAGACTGCACAAATGCAGTCTATGAATGTTTTTGTTGAAAATGTTTTTTTCCACTTACTGCATAGTGTATAATATACTGTAAATATGCAAAAGTTTTTTGCGCTAAAGTTGTTTTCCAATAAATATATGTTATGTTCTATCTAAATGGCTTGATTATTGTATCATAATAATGCTTATAAGCCTGATGCTACCATTTTACTACAGTAAATTTATCACTTAAACTTAAATATGAGCCATGTATGAGGAAGTCGGAGTCATGGGAATTGAGGAGTCAGAGTTGGAGTCAGCGGCATAAGAGGAGTTAAATGCCTGCAATAGGCGTTAGCACCGATCGTGGGCGTTGCTGTGGGGTGTCAGCTGTCACATGCAACTGACACCATCAGAGTGAGGCAGCGCGATCGGTGCGCCATACTAGTATTGCTGTTTTCGGGAACGCAGCTCCTGCAAAGCAGTACTAGTATGGCGCATGTCGGGAAGGGGTTAAAAGAGTAAACTATATATTAAAGAGCTGTAATTCCTAAACCCTTACTCCAATTAGGATGTGAATACTCTCAAATGAAAGGCTCATACTCATTTGCGTTTAAAACGGACAAGTGCAATCCGATAAAAAAATCGGATTGCACTCTGAGTACTGTTAGTCAATGATTCTGAGTTCATCTGCAGTTTTATTCTCAGCTCAGATCAGACTGAGAAAAAAATTGCAGCATGCTGTGAGTGGCCACGTATATCAAACGAGACTCGGCAATGGGTTAAATGGGTGCGAGAAAAAAATCACATAGCACACAGACCATGCATGTGTAGTACGATTTTTACTCACCCATCTCATAGGAAATCTGAAATTTCATCAACCTAGTACAGTAAAATTCACAGCCCCAAAGGTCACAATAGAATAGATATATAGATAGAATAAAATAAAAAATGGGATTGGGTCATCCCACATTTTTCTCAACCGGCTGAGTGAAAGCCGACAGCTTGGGGCTAATGTTTATAGTCTGGGAAGAGGGTAATAAATATGGAGCTTCCCAGGCTATTAATATCAGCTCACAGCTGTCTATTTAGCCTTTACTGGTTATTAGAAAGGGAGGACCCCTCAAAAGAATGACAAAGTCCCCCCTATTACTAATAACCAGCAAAGACTAGGCAGACAGCTGCGGGCTGATATTAAAATTCTCACAATGCGAGCACCAGTGAGTTCAGTAAGGTGGACGGGGCTCATCGGCTATGAATTCAGGTTACCTTACTCATGTCAGCGCTAAACACTGCAGGAGCGTTCCCGCGCTGCTGTCTCAGTGTGTTCAGGCTGGTTTGCTGAGCAGTCGCATCATGCCACTGCGCAACAACCATCCGGATGTAGCATAGCTGGATTTCTTTGTGGACAGCATCACATAGGGAGTATCTGCAGACAGGTAAGGATTATTTTAGGCTTCCATTTTATCATGTTTTAATCATTTTTTTCAATAAAGACAAATTTTTATTATATCCTGGATGGCTGAGATGATCAACCTCCCTTTTCTCTACCATTTTGTCTGCGACCGTCAGTGGGTGTGGCACCCCCAAGAGGAACTCCAGTTGGAATTTTGATCCTTGATCTACAACGTGGTAAGCTCCACAATTCCCTCTCCCTCCTCCCCTACTACTAGTTTATATATATATATAGACCTCAGCTCTGTGGATGCACCTGGCACTGTGTACATATAATATAGAGCCCTAAGATTTGTGTATATACAAGGCCGGTTTCACACATCCTGATATTTCTGGTACGAGAAAACCCAGTACCGGAGATATATGTATCCGTGTGACTGTGTTTGTAACACTTGAGGCAAACGTGTGCCGCATCAGTACGACACGTACGGGCGCCTGGGAAGCAGCAGTACAGTTAGTGCTGTTCCTCGGCGCCGGGTGCTGAAGACCGCTCTCATCATTCTCCCCTGCTCTGCTGACGATCAGCGTGAGCAGTTGAGAATGATGACAGTTATATTCAAATGATAACAGTAAGAGCAGTCGGTGGCTGATGAGAGTATTCATAATCCGCTACCCACACTTTAAATAAACAAACATGGTAGATAAAAAAAGTGGCATGGGTTCCCCTGTATTTTTGATAACCAGACAGGAAAAACTGATAGCTAAAGGCCTCAGCTGTCAGAGTTAGCAAGGCTGGCTATTAAGAATAGAGGGGCCCCCATGCCATGCCCCCAAGATGCGGCCGTTAAGGCTGAGAAAAACTGATGAATGAGCTGCTGCGAGAGCAGCATCAGTGAGCAAACTGATCTCATCGAGGTTACCGCTGGTAACTGAGGCTGCGTTCCCAGCTGGGATGAACTACGGTGACCTCAACACCATGTAAAAAAGTCACTAAGTTCACCACAGTTCAACTCAGTGAATTCACTGCAGACATGGACTATAGTGTGGTACAGAACGTGGGACAGGTAAGGCTAGTTTCACACTAGCATATGACTGCGCTGTGGAGGGCTGCGGACTTCATCCGTAAAGCTCTGCCCACCGCCGAACCTCCTCCGGTCAGCTCCACCTTTGTCTGCAAGCGGACTGTATGCGGCCTGAGTACCTACTGTATATTTAACATTAGGCAAGCAGGCCGTGCAGATGTATGCGGATGCCGCCACATGCTTCCTTTTGTTTACACACAGGTAGATTATATTTATCATCAGTAGTCATTTAGGACATCATTGCATCATTCAGAGATCCACAATGAACTTCTGGAGTGAGTTTGCTGCACTGAAAGTAAAAGGGCCGAATAATATTGCACGCCCCACTTTCAGTTTTTGTAT
>JARQOD010006052.1:0-44862 GCA_033576555.1 Oophaga sylvatica | reverse complement strand
ACATGTGTCATTAGCATCTGGAGAGGGCCCCTCTTTTGTAGGGAGGCGGGACCTTCGTGTTAGTTTCCGCACACTGAGGAGGATGAGGAGGCGGAACTGAAGAGCTGTGGGGCACGATCTTACATTGCAGTACCATTTAGAGCCATCGTTTTCGCGTCACTGAGTGAGTGTACACCCACGAAGAGCACGCCCTTCTTCTTCACCAGTGCCTCGTCGTGACGCAGATATGGCTGAAAAATGGCAAATACATTCTCTGATGATTTTAGCAATTCTCAAGCACAAAACCAGTTCAATTCAGGCACACAGGACTCGCTTATAGCGAGCTACAGAATCCTGTTCGTGACGCCCAAGTTGAGTCGCACAGAGCCAGAGGTTTTGGGGGTACTCGGCACTGAGCCCGTCGACTTCTATGGGGTATGTCACGGCTTTACCCGGCAATTGAATCAGAGTCTATTTTACTATGTAGAAGTGTATAAACTATAAATATATGTATATATATATGTCACAATGACATGTATATATATATATATATATATGTATTCTATGTGTGTATATTTTGTGTTTACAATGAAAGAAAGGGGTTTTTTTTGTTGCGATATTTTGTTCCCATAGACTTACATGGGACTTCCGGTATCGGAATCGGATATCGACGATATTTAGTGATATCGGCGATACCATTTCGATACGATATTTTTAGATATCGAGCAGTATCGCTCAACACTATTAATAAACAATGGATTAGTATTTAATTTAATTTAACCTATAATTCCTTATAAAGAGGTATAGCTGTTCTAAAACATGGGGATATTAGCTGTCATGTTATTTCTATTCCAAATAATGAAGAAGGTTATTATATTTTCATTTATTGTTTCCTAGAAGAAAAGAGATGTGAGCTGGCTTTGTATTCCTCCTCTCTTTTCCTCAATCGTGTTGATCAAACTTCAGCAGTTTCTAAGCAATAAAGGTTCATATCTGCTTCTAGTCGCTGATTATATTAAAACACTGTTTTGGATGAGAAATGCAATGTAATACATGAAAACCCATTTAATAACCTTCCAAACTCTTCTTTCTCACATTTGCTGGGGGATATATGGTGATCAATTAATCTCTATAGACCAAAATTCTCTCATTAAAAAGAATCCTGCAAAGTACAGTCTCGATTTGACATGGCATTGGTAAACTCTAATATGCATCCCCTCGTCTAAAGGTTATGAAATGAGAGGTACCTCAGACCATTGCCCTAAGGTGATTGAGTTGGAGGCTAAGCATCTACACACTTATCTAAATTCGTGCTCGTACGAGCTTGTGGGTAATTGGGATCATACAAGTAATTCTATCCGTGAGCTTTTTTCTTATTAGACAATTTTCAGTGTCTTTCCAGATACTTTTAGATACCTGTAAAGGGGTCCTATGGGGCCTACTAATGAAGGCTTTCAGTGGTTGCAAGAAAAAAACACTCAGGTTTGTGGAAATAAAAGGTTCATGTTCAGCTGGCAGCTTATACAAGACTCTTCTGTAAATAGACAGCTATGTTTGAAGGATCAGACGCAACTGAATATTTTTTGGTCAGAGAGAGAAAAGAAATCCCTTTACCCTCCAGGCCAGGAGAATTATATACAATTTCTGTTTAAGCACTGACCCAAACAGTTCTGTGCGGAAGTCACTGACCTTTCTCATATCTTTCAACCAAATATTGTGATGGCATAACATTTTTCTTATTGGCCATTTTGTACTGATATTTTTATAGGGCTTTCTTAGTCCAGCCTGTATTGGACCCCACCCCCCAATGATGCTACCGATCTCATCGCCATGGTGACCAAGACTTTTCTTCTCGCCATGTACGGTGTGGTTTCACCTGCCTTATCGGGAGGTGGCATACTGACCGGAGTTATGTTGCCTTACCGATAATCCTTGAACTGCTCATGACGTTGCGGACCAGGTCATGTTATGATGCAGACGATGATGCATGTCCTCTCCCCCATTATACTCTGCGCTCGCCGGCCAGCTCTGTCACTGAGGTGAAGCAACATGCTGGGCTGCGTGCCCACCTCTTTACACAGACCACGCCTCCTGAGAAAGCCGCAGTTGGTGGAATGTGCGTCAGGCTCTCTACGCACATCTTCTGGGGAGCCCCTGTGTCACCCTACACACCATAACCAAAGACACTGCAGGAAAGAAAAGCATAATAGGGTCTTATCTGATGGATCTTTCAAGATGTACAATGAAATTGCACTCACTGATGTTTCCAAAGATATAGCATAAAAAACTCATCAGCGTTTACCAGGTGCAGCAGATCCCCAAGGTCAAACTAGTGACCGAATCAGGATATTCAATTTAGGAATTTTGTGGTTTTTATCCGTGCTACTGCAAAAATGAATGTCCAGGCGTATTTGGAGACAACAGATGATAGTTTATTATCAATGCATTTCAAAGTCACTAGGACTTCTTCCTCAGGAGATGCTATAAATGTACAATATCACTACATGATGTTTCAATAGATTACACATTCAAATCTGGCGCCAAAGGGAACCACATGTCCGAAATGGTACAGCACATGACAATTGCAGATCTACATTTCAGATTTGTTTTAAAACAGAGAAATTAATATTGTATAATTATAAGCATATATTTTCATTTGTAGTTATATTTTGTACAGAAGAAAGGATGAAAAAGAGAGAAGAAATTTGAGAGAAGAGAATTGGAGTAAAAAGGGACACGATCTTGCTCAAAAAGAGATGAAACAAGGACTTCTCAGCTCCATGAGCCAAAGTTACAAGCAAGAAGAAAATCAATTAAGATATATATAGAATAAAATAAAAAATGGAGTTTTATATATAAAAGGTTAAAATTAATACCATCTATTAATAGAACATTTATTAAAGCGCTATAAAATTGACATAAATTGATTAAAATGATGCCTCTCTATATATATAAAATATTGCCAAATAAAAATTATATTAAAACTTGTGTGTAATGATTTCATGGCGTATGAAGAACAGGGGAATGGTTCTCAAACAATTATTATACAGTCCCTGACAGAAGTTATGTCGCTTATCCATGTTATGTAAATCAAAGCTTATAACCTGACATTAAATTCATTCATTGGTTTTATAAATTACTCTTTTGAAAGCTGAAACCCTCCGAAATGTGGTTTAGGTTAAGAAAATAAATTGGCATCAATGCTGAAATATTGATCATTTAATGAACACAGAATGGTCAGGTTTTGGCAAGACAAAAGTTTTGTCACCTGGTCATATAATGCACCCAATCCTAGTTTACATCCTCACCAGTGCTCAGTAAATGATCGGTTAATTAGTGGGTGTGTATAAAAAGAAACCCAGCACCCCAGACCTTCACTTGAACTGAAACTTGAGCTCTGACAACATGCCAAAAATCCACCCTGTGTCACGCTGTCTAGCAGATATATATATAAATAATGTCAGTAATCTATCAAGTGGGACAACATTCTATATAACATATAAATAGGTAACATTAACATGTATATATAGCATAGTATTACCTGACATAATATCCTGTGGGTCAATACTGAATCCTTTTCACGCTGTCTCTGGCTAGAGGTGGACCGGGGTCTATGCTGACCCTAAACTGGGGTCCTGACTAGTCCCTCTACCTGGAGGTACTGTTAATGGTACAGAGGTCCAGGCCGCCAGCGTAAACCCTGTCTCCTATAAATCCCTGACCACTGTAATCTAGTCCTTAGAAGGACCCTGATTACCACCATAGGGAATGGACAGGTAAAGGTTAACAAACAGTAAAGACAAACGAGACAGACAGGGGATAAAGTAAATACTGTCTTGCATACAACATTTAAACACAGAGGGAACACCAAAGGTCTAGGAGATAAACTATAAGCAAGGAGAGGAGAAACAACAAAGGAGCTCTTAGCTTAAGTCTTCTCAGAACCGATCCTATCTGCAGTCTGTATGAATGCTTTCACCGGCATCTAACAAGCAGACTGGCAGGTATAAAAAGGAAGCTAATTAGTGCATAATCAAAAGCAGCCGGGCGAGGCTGGACCTAGTCTTAGCAAAGAGCCAGGTAAAATTAACTCCCTCACCACCAAACACAAAGTAACAGCAACTCAGCTGCGAGAAGTAAGAATGTGCAATCGCGACGATCTTCGTGGCGATGCACCCATGACAGTACCCCCCTTCTACGAGGGGCCTCCGGACCCTCAGGGCCAGGTCTGCCCGGGTGAGTTGTGTGGAAGGTCCGAACCAATCGATCTGCGTTAATATCAGACGCAGGGACCCACGTCCTCTCCTCAGGACCATACCCCTTCCAATGAACCAAGTACTGAAGGGACTGGCGATTCAGACGTGAGTCAATGATCTTCGACACTTGAAATTCTAAGTTACCATTGACCACCACTGGAGGAGGAGGTAGAGGTGACGGCATAACTGGCGCCACGTACCTCTTAAGCAACGATTTGTGGAACACATTGTGGATTTTAAACGTAGGAGGGAGGTCCAGACGAAATGCCACAGGATTAATTATAGAACTGATCCTGTATGGATCGATGAACCTGGGACCCAGTTTCCAGGAGGGAACCTTGAGTTTTATATTCTTGGTAGACAACCACACCAGATCGTTCACACTTAGGTCCGGACCAGACACTCTCCTCCTATCAGCCCTCTGCTTGTAACGGTTCCCCATAGCACTCAGACCATTCAGCACTCCTCTCCAAACTGAAGCAAGTGACGACGAGAATCGTTCCTCCTCAGGAACCCCAGACGGACAGGTATGTGGGGTCTTAGAGCGAGCACAAACTCCACAGGACGCGACAAAAGTTATTCCTCTTTATTTAAGTTAGGCCACCAAAACCGGCGAGAAAGGAGATCCACAGTTGCTTTACTCCCTGGATGTCCTGCTAAAGCAGAATTATGATGTGCCTCGATAACTTTTTGTCTTAACTGATTAGGAACAAACAGTTTTCCCTGGAGGTCCTACAGGGGCGTCCCCCTGAGCCTCCAATACCTCCTCCTCAAGCTCAGAGCATCCAGCTGACACTACCACTCCCTCCTGAAGGATAGGAACCGGGTCATCCGTCTTTCCGGCCCCTGGGAAACTACGAGATAAGGCATCAGGCGGCAATTTTATTGAGCAGTCATACGCGCGATGAGGAGGTAACTCTTGACACCCCTCCTCTGAGAACACATCCTCCAAGTCCTCCAGAAAAGGAGGCAAGGTCCTAGGCACGACCGCACGATGACCGTGTTCATGCAGTTATTCTTGCAAAATTCACCCCACTGGCTTATCTCTCTGGATTGCCAATCAATCACTGGGTTATGTTTAGCCAACCAAGGAAGTCCCAACACAATAGGAGTAGGAAGACCCTCCAACACATAACAAGACAACTGTTCTTTATGTATTGCCCCTACTCGAAGGTCTATGTTATGAACAGCTTGTACAAAGCTACCTTGACCGAGAGGTCTGGCGTCAATAGAAAGTATAGGGATCGGTTTGGCCAATACACACAGTTGCATACCTTGCACCTGGGCAAACCGAGCGTCCACCATATTAGCCCCAGACCCACTATCAAGAAGAACAGAAATCCTCACAACTCTCGCACCAACCACCACCTCCGCAGGCACGAGAAATTGAGACGGACCTGGGGACGAAATACCTACTCCCAGGTTGTCGTCCACCACACAACCTGGGATTAACAGTTTTTCGGTGACTTTTTTGCTCAATGAGGCACGGGAGGGACACCCCCCAACAAAATGTCCCTCTCTTCCGCAGAAGAAACACCTTCTTGTCTTGCGGCGCACCGCTGATTCCCTCCTACAAAATGATGTCCCTCCCAACTGCATAGGTTCTCAGAACAGACCAGGGGAACCTCCATATAAGGGACTTTAGTAGTGGGTGGAGTAATAACAGGGGGCGGAGTTACCTCGCACCTCCCCCGAAGCCGTCTATCAAACGAATAGCAAGGGCCATAGCAGCCTCCAGTGACGGAGGAGAATCATACTGAGCCAAAACATCTTTTAATTTGTCAGATAACCCTTGACAAAACTGGCTCCTAAGAGCTGGGTCATTCCACTGAGTATCTGTGGCCCATCTACGGAACTCAGAAGAAAAATTCCTCCGCCGGACGATCTCCCTGCTGTATCCTACGTAACTTCGTTTCAGCAAGGGAGACCCGATCCGGGTCATCATACACCAGACCCAGGGCAGCAAAAAATCGATCTACTGACTGGAGGGCCGGGGAGCCCGGGGGAAGAGAGAACGCCCAGGATTGAGGGTCCCCTTGTAAGAGCGAGATGACAATTCCCACCCTCTGCTCTTCACTCCCCGATGACCGAG
Source organism: Oophaga sylvatica (assembly GCA_033576555.1). Lineage (NCBI taxonomy): Eukaryota > Metazoa > Chordata > Amphibia > Anura > Dendrobatidae > Oophaga > Oophaga sylvatica. The sequence goes on along the minus strand of JARQOD010006052.1, from coordinate 38,535 downwards.
GCCGCAGCCAAAGTATAATTTACATGCCTCCCGGAAGGTAAAAAATTTGTCCCGCCCACCAGTGAACCTGCCCGGGAGAGCAACCTTAGGTTCAGATCTGGTTTGCTCCGGGGGGGACAAAACCTTGGACTTAATGTCCGTAAGCTCCATGGACAACCTCTGCAACTGCAGGGCAAGCTGGGCTACTGGATCCATGGTAGCTGGGGAGAATCTTTAGTTGGGCCAGTGAAAATGTCACGCTGTCTAGCAGATATATATATAAATAATGTCAGTAATCTATCAAGTGGGACAACATTCTATATAACATATAAATAGGTAACATTAACATGTATATATAGCATAGTATTACCTGACATAATATCCTGTGGGTCAATACTGAATCCTTTTCACGCTGTCTCTGGCTAGAGGTGGACCGGGGTCTATGCTGACCCTAAACTGGGGTCCTGACTAGTCCCTCTACCTGGAGGTACTGTTAATGGTACAGAGGTCCAGGCCGCCAGCGTAAACCCTGTCTCCTATAAATCCCTGACCACTGTAATCTAGTCCTTAGAAGGACCCTGATTACCACCATAGGGAATGGACAGGTAAAGGTTAACAAACAGTAAAGACAAACGAGACAGACAGGGGATAAAGTAAATACTGTCTTGCATACAACATTTAAACACAGAGGGAACACCAAAGGTCTAGGAGATAAACTATAAGCAAGGAGAGGAGAAACAACAAAGGAGCTCTTAGCTTAAGTCTTCTCAGAACCGATCCTATCTGCAGTCTGTATGAATGCTTTCACCGGCATCTAACAAGCAGACTGGCAGGTATAAAAAGGAAGCTAATTAGTGCATGATCAAAAGCAGCCGGGCGAGGCTGGACCTAGTCTTAGCAAAGAGCCAGGTAAAATTAACTCCCTCACCACCAAACACAAAGTAACAGCAACTCAGCTGCGAGAAGTCAGAATGTGCAATCGCGACGATCTTCGTGGCGATGCACCCATGACACCCTGCGACCAAATCCTTGATTATCAAGAGGCTGAAAACCAGATCCACTGCAGAGGTGGCTGGCACCTTTGGTGTGTCTCAGCGTCAAGTATAAAGAATTAAAAAAAGATTTGAAGAGACTGGAGATGGGTTTGACAAGCCCAGGTCCGGCAGACCCCGCAAGACAATTGCACAGGAGGAGCATTTGTTAGAAAATCCAAAGCAAGCCCCTCTTCCACTGCAACAGAGCTCCAACAGGCCTGGTCACCTCAAGTTCCTGTGTCAACTAGAACAGTTTGTAGGATTCTGTCTTGAAATGGCCTCCATGGTCGATTCAGTGCCCAGAAGCCAGCACTAAACAAAAAGGCAAATAAAAAACCGTGTGGCATTTGCAAAGTCCCACAGCTTGCTAAACAGATAGATGCTGGAAAAGTGGCAGAAGGTGGATTTCTCTGATAAATCTTCAGTAGAATTACACCACAGCCGCCGCAAATACTGCAGGAGACCTATTGGAGCCCATATGGATCCAAAATACACCCAGAAAACAGTTAAATTTGGTAGTGGAAATATCATGCTCTGGGGTTAAATTCAGGAAGGGATGTGCGAAACATTTGCAAGGTGGAAGGCAATATCAATAGTCTAAAACATCAAGAAGTATTAGCTACCTCTTACATTCCAAATCATAAAAGGGGTCAAATTTTCAGCAGGATGGTGCTCCATCACATACATCCATCTCTAGAACAAAGTTCCTCCAGGCAAAAAAGATCAAGGTGCTCAAGAACTGGCCAGCCCAGTCACCAGACATGAACATCATTGAGCATGTTTGGGGTAGGGTGAAAGAGGAAGCTTGGAAGACAAAACCAAGGAATCTAGATGAACTCTGGGAGGCATGTAAGACTGCATTCTGTGCTCTTCCTGATGACTTCATTAGTAAATTGTATGAATCATTGTTGATCCGCATGGATGCAGTACTTCAAGCTCATGGAAGTCACACAAAATATTAAATATGACTCTAATAGCACCACAACTTAATTCACCAATGTTATGCAACATATATTTGTATTTTAAGATAATTATTTGTTTGAATATCACATTACTTTCTGTGGGCGACAAAACTTTTGTCTTGCCGAAATCTGACCATTCTATGTTCATTGAATGATCAATATTTCAGCATTGATGCCAATTTATTTTCTTAACCTAAACCAAATTTGGGAGGGTTTCAGCTTTCAAAAGAATAATTTATACAACCAATGGATGGATTTAACGTCAGGTTATAAGCTTTGATTTACATAACATAGATAAGCGACATAACTTCTGTCAGGGACTGTATATTATTGTTATACATTTATATAGCGCCATTTATTCCATAGCGCTTTACATATGCAAAGGAGAAATATAGACAGGTACAATAAACATGTGTAAGACAAGGGACACACAAGTACAGAAGGAGAGAGGACCCTGCCCGCGAGGGCTCACAGTCTACAGGGATGGGTGAGGATACACTAGAAGAGGGTAGAGCTGGTTGTGCGGTGGTTCAGTAGACTGAGGATCATTGCAGGCTGTAGGCTTGTTGGAACAGGTGAGTCTTCAGGTTCTTCTTGAAGCTTTCCATTGTTGCTGAAAGTCTGATGTGTTGCGGCAGAGAGTAACAAAGTATGGGGGAAGCAAGGGAGAAGTCTTGTATGCGGTTGTGGGAAAAAGAGATGAGGGGGAGTAGAGAAGGAGATCTTGAGAGGATCGAAGGTTGCGTGTGGGTAGGTACCGGGAGACCATGTCACAGATGTATGGAGGAGACAGGTTGTGGATGGCTTTGTATGTCATGGTTAGGGTTTTGAACTGGAGCCTCTGGGCAATAGGAAGTCAGTGAAGGGCCCGGCATAGGGGGGAGGCTGGGGAATAGCGGGGAGACAGGTGGATTAGTCGGGCAGCAGAGTGTAGGATGGACTGGAGTGGTGCCAGAGTGCTAGAGGGGAGGCCAGAGAGTAGGAGGTTGCAGTAGTGGAGGCGGAAGATGATAAGGGTGTGCACTAGTGTTTTTGTGGTTTCATGGTTGAGGAATGCGCACATCTGGGAAATATTTTTGAGTTTGAGGTGGCAAGAGGAGGCGAGGGCTTGGATATGTGGTTTGAAAGAGAGGGCAGAGTCGAGGATCACCCCAAGGAACCGAGTGTGCGGGACTGGGGAAAGCGAGCAGCCATTGACATTGATGGATAGGTCTGGTGGAGGGTAGAGTGAGATGGGAGAAAGATGATGAATTCTGCTTTGTCCATGTTCAGTTTGAGAAAGCGAGCAGAAAAGAAGGCTGAGATAGCAGACAGACATTGTGGGATTTTGGTCAGAAAGGAGGTGAGGTCAGGTCCAGATAGGTAGATCTGTGTGTCATCGGCATAGATGTGATACTGCAAACCGTGGGATTCTATGAGCTGTCCCAGGCCGAAGGTGTAGATGGAGAAGAGTAGGGGTCCTAGGACTGAGCCTTGAGGAACACCAACAGACAGGGGGTGAGGTGAGGAGGTGGTGTGTGAGAGGGAGACACTAAATGTTCGGTCTGTTAGGTATGATGAGATCCAGGATAGGGCCAAGTCTGTGATGCCAAGAGATGAGAGAATTTGTAGCTGGAGGGAATGGTCCACGGTGTCGAAGGCAGAAGACAGGTCCAGAAGAATGAGGACAGAGTAGTGTTGCTTGCTCTTGGCGGTTAGCAGGTCATTAGTGACTTTAGTTAGGGCAGTTTCAGTTGAGTGATGTGGTCGGAAGCCAGATTGTAACCAGTCAGAGAGGGAACAGGAGGAGAGGTGGGAGGACAGTTCAAGATATACAAGTTGTTCCAGTAGTTTTGAGGTGTAAGGGAGAAGAGATATTGGGTGATAGTTAGACACAGAGGATGGGTCGAGGGAGGGTGTTATGATTTGGTAGCTGAGGAGAGCAGGCAAAAACGGCAATACACCAGAGAGGTTGGAATCTACTGGATTGCAGTACCCTGACTAACCACCACAACTAAAGGCAGCCGTGGAGCGTTCCTACGTTGGTGTTAGACTCCTCGTCACAGCCTGAGAGGTTAACCACACCCAAAGATAGAAAGAGGAAAGCTATCTGCCCCGGAGCAGATCCCCAAAGAACATAGGAAGCCCCCAAACATGCAATGGCGGCTAGACAAGAGGAAATACAGACACAGACAGAAAATAGTAAGAGCAAACGTTGGGGCCCAATCTGCCTAGAAAGAAAAAGGATAGGAAGGACATTTACTGCAATCCAAAAAACCCTAAAAAATACCAACTCTACTAATTGCAAAAACACCTGAGATCACACGACCTCTACCACCTAAATTAGTTCTCTGATGTAACAAAACTAAGCCGCAGTCACTGAAAAAACTGGAAAAGGCAAATGAACAAATAACAGTGGCTCAGAAAAACTGAGAGGAGGACAAGCCCCCGGAGGGGACCTGGCTGACCTCCACAGAAGTGTAGAGAACAAAGCAAAAAGCACGCAGAAAAATAAAAACAGAAAATATCTTATCTGAGAGCAGGAGAAGAGGCAAGACTCAGCAAGCTTCCAAGTGAACCAGGAACCACAGTTGAGACAAGAACAATTGATCACCGGCAACCATGATGGTAGGGAACCTCCCTTATATAAGACCAGTCTGTAACTCCTGATTGCCAATCTTCATTGAATAGTTCAGTACTGTTTGTAACCACCAGAGGGAGCTTCTGCTCAGAATTCATTTCTAACACATTCACAACAGGAGTGCTTTTTGAGGATGGGTGTGATTGAGGCATGTTTGAAGGATGAGGGAAGACACCATTTGTAAGTGAAAGGTTGATGAGGTTGATGTGTAAGAGTTGGGATGAGGACTGTGGCAAAGTTAGGGATGAGGTGGGACTGAAGCCGGTCAAGCACGCAAGTGGTGAGGTGTGATCTTGACAGGAGGGTGGGGAGCTGATCTTCTGTCATGGTGGAGAAGCTGGTTTTGGAAGAACAGGGCTGAGTGGCTAAGAGGGGCAGTGAGGGCTGCGGGCCAAAGCTTTCTCGTATGGATCTTCTGCTTAAAGAAGGAGGCAAAGTCTTCAGCAGAGATGAGAGGAGAGGGAACAGGTGCTGTAGGACGGAGTAGAGAATTGAAAGTGTTGTAGAGCTGTTTAGGGATGTGAGACAGGGAGGATATGAGAGATGCGAAGTAAGTTTGTTTATATAAATGTATATACTCACTGTCACTTCAAAATAGAATTGAAATTCATTATATGAAAGGCAAAAAAGGGGTTTGCTCATAAAGAGGAAGGTTTTCAGGACAAAAATCCATCAAACCAATAGATAATAAAAGTTCATTAATGAGACATGGAAAATACCAAAATATACTGTACTTTAAAATTCATAAGATTAAGAGAACAAACGATAATAAAAGTTATGTATTTAATACAATTCCCAACTCCATGCAAGTGTTAAAAGCATGATTTTTATCTTGTTTTCAAATGGCCATATAGTGCAATGGATAGGGAACAGGATAGGGATGAGGGGGCATGTATACCAGAATTGGGATGAGGGTGCCATGCATAGCAGGATAGGGATGAGGGGGCCATGCATAACAGCATAGGGATGAGGGGGGCCATATATACCAGAATGGAGATGAGGGTGCCATGCATACCAGGAAATGCATGAGGTGCTATGCATACCAAGATAGGGAGGCGGGGGCCATGCATACCAGAATAGGGATGAGGGTGCCATTCATACCAAGATAGGGATGAGGGTGCCATGCATACCTTGATGGAAATGAGGGTGCCATGCATACCAGGATAGGGATGAGGCTACCATGCATAGCAGGATGGGGATGAAGGGACCATGTATACCAGGATGGTAATGAGGGGGCAATGTATACCTGGATTGTGGACATATATATACCAGGTTGGGAGATATTAGTACAGAATTGACCACAAGTTTTACTTCAATTTTTTTTTCTATTTTCCACCTCTAAAACCTAGGTGCATCTTATAGTATGACAAATATGGTATATAGCAACTAAATGTACCCAAGAAGACATAATACCCTCTAAGTGAGCAATATGACACCGATAAATTTGGAACTGGTTTTTTGAGGATTATATAGCAAGTAAACGTACTCCAGACCTCTGAATAGTCAATAGGCGAGCATTATAATACCAATACATTGTTGAACAAATTTTTTTATGCTTTTATAGCAACAAAATGTACCACAGTTTTTTTTATGCTTTTATAAGATGTAATGCCCTATGGATGATCAGTATGATACCAATAATTTGGAACAAGTGTTTTTGAGGCTTTTATATTAACAAAATATACTCCAGACCGAGGAATAGTTTATGGGTGGTCAATACAATAATGATAACATTTTGAAAAAGCTTTTGGAGGATTATATACCAACAAAATGTACAAAAGAACATATAATTCTGTATGGCTGAGAAATGTAACCCATCACAATTTTTAAACTTTTTTTCAGTCTTCTATATCACAAAAATGTACCCCAGAACACTGAAGAGTGCATGGATATGAAATGTGAAGAAAGAGGCAACATTTTCAAACACTTTTTTCTACAAAAAGCACGCAATACTGTATGCATGGCTAATCTAATCCTGAACTATTTTTCTCTTTTTTACGTTTTACATACCACTGTAATGCAACAATAGTCATGTTAAACTGTATGGAGTGTTGTGAAAGTTTTGGAGATTACTTCTCAGCTGAAGCTCCCTCTGGGGTTGCTGAGGGTATTGAACCTATGTTGAATACCAAGAGTCCTACACCTGCAGATAACGAGTGGTTGTCAGGTGGTACTGACTGGCCTGATATAAGTGAGCTGATCTCCCATGATCCTCGCCGGTGATCAAGTGTGCTTCCTGGTCTAAGTTGGAATTCAGCTTGCTTTCCTGCTGTCTCCTGCTTGCTTTCAGATAAGTCTCTTTCAGTTTTTTTTACTGTGGTTTGAATTCCTTGCTTTTGCTGCAATGCTTTTTGTCTTCAGCCGGGTCCCCTTTGGGGGGCTTTGGTTGGTTTCCGTTCATTTTTTGTATTTGTTCATTTGCTCAGTTCTTGTGATATTTTACTGCTGGGTAGCTACGTGTCCACACCAGAGATCTGATTATAGGTGGTCGAGACCGTGTGGTCTCAGTGTTTTTGGATTCAGAAGTGTTGGAGTTTTTCCTAGGGTTTTTCTGGGTTGCAGACAGTATTCTCTCCTGTTCTGTCCTATCTAGACAGTTTTGAGCCCCAGCATTTGCTCAATCTATTTTCTGTCTGTGTTTGTATTTTCATCTTGTCTAACCGCCATTATATATTTGGGGGCTTCCTACTCTTTTGGGGTCTACTCCGGGGCAGTTAGCTTTCCTCTTTCCATCTTCAGGGATAGCTATCTCTCCGACTGAGCTGAGGCGTCTAGGACCACCGTAGGTACGCTCCACGGCTGCTTCTAGCTGTGCGGTTAGTTAAGGGGTCTGCAACCTATTAGTTTCCAACCTCTCTGGTGTTAGGCTGCCTATGCGGTTTTTTGCTCCTGCCTCCTCAGCTACCAAAACATAACAGAATAAACGGCCCTACTGAAAATTCTATGGTACTCAATAGAAGGGAAAATAGTAAAGGGAAAAAAAAAAGTTGTCAGAGTTGTCAGAATTTTTTTTTTCCTGTTTGTTGCATTTTTTCCCTCTTTTTCTCTGGGGGCGGAGGAGGAGTTTTTTCCCCAATGGAGGTCAAGCATTTGTCCTATCGTGTGGAGCAGCTTGCTGGTGAAGTTCGGAGTATTGCTATCTATCTTGCTGGGTTGCCTGCTGTGGAACCTAGGATCCCTCTGCCGGATTTATTTTTGGGGAATCGGTCTAAGTTTTTGAATTTTAAAAATAACTGTAAGTTGTTTTTTGCTTTGAAGCCTAAATCCTCAGGGAACACAACACAGCCGGTTCAAATTGTCATCTCCCTGTTGCGCAGTGACCCTCAGGATTGGGCCTTTTCCCTGACACCTGGGGATCCTGGTTTGAATGATGTTGATGTGTTTTTTCAGGCTCTGGGGTTATTGTACAATGAACCTAATGTTACTGATCAAGCTGAAAAAACCTTGCTGGCATTGAATCAGGGTCATGAAGCCGCTAAGCTGTATTGTCAGAAATTCAGAAAGTGGGCAGTCTTTACTAAATGGAATGATGATGCTCTTGCAGCTCTTTTTCGGAAGGGTCTGGCAGAGACTGTAAAGGATGTTATGGTGGGATTCCCTGTCCCCTCTGGTCTCAATGGCTTTATGTCATTAGCTATTCAAGTTGACAGACATCTGCACGAGTGTAGAAATATGCGTGAGATTGTGATGCCTTGCGGGCCAGACCCTAAGCCCATGCAGTGTGATGGAGTGACTTCTGGGGCACAGCGTCATGAATTTCGTAAGCGTAATAAATTGTGCTACTATTGTGGTGACGCTTCTCATGCTGTTTCCGTCTGCCCCAAGCGGGGAAGACGTTTTGCGCTCTCAGTTGTTTTGGATAGTGTTCAGACTAAATTTCTGTTGACTGTTACCTTGATTTTCTACAAATCAAACGTTGTGGTTTTCCTATGATACCCCTGCGGAAGTCTATTCCTTTGCTGGGCATTGATTCTACCCCCTTGGCGGAGAATAAACCCCAGTTTTCTACCCAGGTGATAATGCGGGTTGACCCGGACCACCAAGAAAATTGCAAATTTTTGGTGTTACATAATTTACATGACATTGTTGTACTGGGTTTTCCTTGGTGACAGACTCACAATCCTGTTTTGGATTGGAAGTCTGTGTCTGTGACCAGTTGGGGTTGTCAATGTGTTCGTGCTGACACTCCTGTTTTTTCTGCCTCCCCCCAGTCTCAAGATGTTCCTTACTATTTGATTGATTTTTCTGATGTGTTTAGTGAGAGTAAGTCTGCATCCTTACCTCCTCATAGGAGTTATGATTGCGCTATTGACTTAGTACCCGGTTGTAAATTTCCCAAGAGTCAGCTCTTTAATTTATCTGTACCTGAGCATGAGGCTATGCGATCTTATATCAAAGAGTCTTTAGAGAAGGGTCATATCAGACCATCCTCTTCACCCTTGGGCGCCGGCTTTTTCTTTGTGGCCAAGAAGGATGGCTCATTGAGGCCGTGTATTGATTATCGTCTCCTGAATAAGATCACTGTTAAATATCAATATACGTTACCCTTGATTTCTGACCTATTTTCCAGAGTGAAGGGTGCTTGTTGGTTTACAAAGCTTGACCTCAGGGAGGCGTATAATCTTATTGGCATCAAGCACGGAGATGAATGGAAGACGGCGTTTAATACCCCAGAGGGGTATTTTGAGTACCTTGTGATGCCTTTTGGGCTCACTAATGCCCCTTCGGTTTTCCAATCCTTTATGAACGATATTTTCCGGGATTTCATGGATAATTTTCTGATCATTTATTTGGATGATATCTTGATTTTTTTCTAATGACTTGGATTGTCATGTGGAACATGTTCGGACTGTATTCCGGATTTTGAGAGAAAACGCATTGTATGTGAAGGGATCAAAATGTCTTTTTGGCATACAGAAGGTTTCATTTCTGGGATTCATTTTGTCTCCGTCTGTTATTGAAATGGACCCGGTCAAAGTTCAGGCCATTTGTGATTGGGTTCAACCTACTACATTGAAGTCTCTTCAGAGATTTTTGGGTTTTGCTAATTTTTATCGTAAATTTATAGCTAATTTCTCTGGTATTGTGAAGCCACTGACTGATTTGACCAAGAAGGGTTCTGATGTAGTGAATTGGTCTCTTGGGGCAGTTTCTGCGTTTCACGAGCTTAAGCGGAGATTCACTTCTGCTCCTGTTCTGCGCTAATCTGATGTTTCTCTACCATTTCAGGTGGAGGTTGATGCTTCTGAGATTGGTGAAGGAGCCGTTTTGTCCCAAAGAGATTCGGCGACCTCTAAGATTAACCCTTGTGCCTTTTTCTCTCGAAAATTTTCCCCAGCGGAACGTAATTATGATGTGTGTAATCGGGAGTTATTGGCCATGAAGTGGGCTTTTGAGGAGTGGAGACATTGGCTGGAAGGAGCCAAGCATCAGGTGGTGGTCCTCACGGATCATAAGAACCTGGTTTATCTTGAATCAGCCAAGCGGCTTTGTGGTCTCTTTTCTCCCGGGCACTAAGAATGTTAAGGCGGATGCCCTCTCGAAGGAGTTTCTTTCTGGATTCTCCTGAGGTAACTGAGCCTGCTGTTATTCTGAAGGAGGGAGTGGTTCTTCCCGCTATCTCGCCCAATTTGAGACTGGCATTGGAGAAATTTCCGGAGGATAAACCTGAATGTTGCCCTGCTGGGAGATTGTTTGTCCCGACCAGTGGAGGAAGAATGTGATGTCCGAGATTCATTGCTCTGCGTTGGTCAGCCATCCTGGTATTTTTGGTACCAGAGATTTGGTGAGTCGGTCCTTTTGGTGGCCCACTTTGTCTCGTGACGTCAGGGACTTTGTGCAGTCCTGTGGAACTTGTTCTCGGTCCAAACATTGCTCTCGCTCTAGTGGTTTGTTAATGTCATTTCCTGTGCCCAAGAGGCCGTGGACCCATATCTCTACGGATTTTATTTCCAACCTCCCTGTCTCTCAGAGAATGACCGTTATTTGGGTAATCTGTGATAGGTTTTCCAAGATGATACATCTTGTGCCACTACCTAAGTTGCCATCCTCCTCCGAGTTGGTGCCCTTGTTTTTTCAACAGGTGGTTTGGTTGCACGGCGTTCCAGAGAACTTTGTGTCTGACAGAGGAGTCCAGTTTGTTTCCAGATTTTGGAGGACATTTTGTTCCAAACTGGGAGCTCAGCTGTCTTTTTCCTCTGCGTTTCACCCTCAGACCAAAGGACAAACTGAGAGAACAAACCAGACCTTGGACACTTATTTGAGATGTTTTGTGTCTGCTGATCAAGATGACTGGGTCTCTTTTTTGCCTTTGGCTGAGTTTGCTCTGAATAATAGGGCTAGTTCTGCCACCTTGATGTCTCCATTTTTCTGCAATTTCGGGTTTCATCCTCGATTTTCTTCAGGGCAGGTGGAGGCTTCTGTCTGTCCTGGTGTTGACTCTATTATGGAGAGAATCCAGCTGATTTGGGATCAAGTAGTGGATAATCTGTCTCTCTCTCAGGAAAAGGCCCAGCGGTTTGCCAACCGGCATAGGACTAATGGTCCTCGATTTAAAGTGGGTGATTTGGCTTGGATGTCCTCAAAAAATATCCCTATGAGGGTCGCATCTCCAAAATTTAAGCCAAGGTTCATTGGACCTTATAAGATCATGGAGATTATTAATCCCGTTTCCTTCCATTTGCTTCTTCCAGTAACATTCAAGATTCACAACGTATTTCACAAATCTTTATTGAAGAGATTTGTCGAGCCAGTGGTTCCTATTGCTGCGCCTCCTGATCCTGTTTTGGTAGAGGGCAATTTGAAGTATGTAGCTAAGAAGATATTGGATTCTCGTTTGGCCAGGCGGAGACTCCAGTACTTGGAGAAGTGTAAAAGCTATGGTCAGGAGGACAATTCTTGGGTGTTTGCTTCTGACATTCATGCTGAAAGACTGGTCCGTGCCTATCACCGAGCTCATCCTGATCGTCCTGGTGGCACAAGTGAGGGTTCGGTGACCCCTCCTCAAGGGGGTGGTACTGTTGTGAACGTTTTGGAGACGACTTCGGAGCTGAAGCTCCCTCTGGTGGTTGCTGAGGGTATTGAACCTATGTTGAATACCAAGAGTCCTACACCTGCAGATAATGAGTGGTTGTCAGGTGGTACTGACTGGGGAGAGGCAGAAAAAACAGGAGTGTCAGTATTAACACATTGGCAGCCCCAACTGGTCACAGACACAGATTTCCAATCCAAAACAGTATTATGAGCCTGTAATGTTGTGAATGGACTTGAAATGAGTTCTGAGCAGAGGCTCCCTCTGGTGGTTACAAGCGGTACTGGACTGTCCAGTGAAGATTGTGAGGAGTGGGAATCAGGTGTTACTGACTGGTCTTATATAAGGGAGTCGCCTTCCCATCAGGGTTGCCGGTGATCAATTGTTCTGGTCTCACTCCATGATTCCTGTTTCCCTTGTAGCCTGCTGTGTCGTGTCTGCATCTCCTGCTAACAGATAAGACATTTTCTTCTTTTTGTTTTTGTGCTTTATTTTTTCATTTTGTCCTGCACTTCCGTGGGGGCCTTCTGGGTCCCCTCCGGGGGCTTTTGCCCTCTCAGTTTAGTTCAGCCACTGATGTTTGTACTTTTGCTTTTTCCAGTTTCTTCAGTGGCTGCTGTTTTGGTTTTGTTGCACCAGAGAACTAATTTAGGTGGTGGAGGTCGTGTGATCTCAGGTGTTTTTGAAATTAGTAGAGTTGGTGCTTTGCAGGGTTTTTTGGGATTGCAGTAAGTACCCTTCCTATCCTTTTCTATTTAGATTAGCTTGGGCCCCAACGTTTGCTCATACTATTTTCTGTCTGTGTCAGTATTTCTTCTTGTCTAACAGCCATTACATGTTTGGGGGCTTTCTATGTTCTTTGGGGATCTGCTCCGGGGCAGATAGCTTTCCTATTTCTATCTTTAGGTGTAGTTAGTTTCTCAGGCTGTGACGAGGCGTCTAGGACCAACGTAGGAACGCTCCACGGCTGCCTCTAGTTGTGGTGGTTAGTCAGGGTACTGCAATCTCATAGATTCCAACTGCTCTGGTGTATTGCATTTTTTACCTGCACTCCTCAGTTACCGAAACATAACAGTATCACCGGCCAAAAATTTAAAGTTGTATGGTACTCACAGAAGGGAAAAATATTGTGAAAGAAAAAACGGTTGTCAGAGTTGTCAGAGATATTTTTCTGTTTGTTGCATTTTTTTTTTCCCTCTGTATCTCTGGGTGCTGGGGAGGATTTTTTCTCTTAATGGAGTTTGCACAGTTGTCTGGCCGTGTGGATCAGCTTGCCACTGAGGTTCAGAGTATTGCTGCATATCTGGCTAGGTTGCCTGTTGTGGATCCTAGGATTCCCATGCCAGATTTGTTTTTGGGGGATCGAGCTAAGTTTCAGAATTTCAAAAATAATTGTAAATTGTTTTTTGCCTTAAAATCTAAGTCCTCAGGGAACGCAGCGCAGCAGGTTCAAATTGTCATCTCTCTCCTGCGCGGCGATCCTCAGGATTGGGCTTTTTCCCTGACACCTGGGGATCCTGTTTTGAGTGATGTTGATGCATTTTTTCAGGCTTTGGGGTTATTGTACGATGAGCCTAATGTCACTGATCAAGCTGAAAAAGCCTTGTTGGCATTAAATCAGGGGCTTGATGACGCTGAGTTATACTGTCAGAGATTCCGTAGGTGGGCAGTCCTGACCAAGTGGAATGACGACGCTTTGGCGGCCCTTTTTCGGAAGGGTCTGTCAGATAATGTAAAGGATGTTATGGTGGGATTCCCTGTCCCCTCTGGTCTCAATGATTCTATGTCATTAGCGATTCAAATTGACAGACGTTTGCGTGAGCGGAGAAGTATGCGTGGAATAGTGTTGCCTTGTGAACCTGCTTCTGAATCCATGCAGTGTGATAGAGTGATGTCTGGGGCACAGCGTCATGAGTTTCGAAAGCGCAATGGGTTATGTTTCTACTGTGGTAATGCCTCTCATGCTATTTCAGTCTTCCCTAAGCGGGGAAGACGTTTTGCACGCTCAGTTGTCTTGGGTAGTGTTCAGACTAAGTTTTTATTAACTGTCACTCTGATATGCTCTCTGTCCTCATTTTCTGCTCAGGCTTTCGTTGATTCTGGAGCAGCAATTAACCTGATGGATTATGATTTTGCTAAACGTTGTGGGTTTCCCTTGATACCCCTACAGAAGTCTATTCCCCTACTGGGGATCGATTCTACCCCTTTGGCTGAGAATAAACCTCAGTTCTCTACTCAGGTGATAATGAGGGTGGAACCTGATCATCAGGAGTGCTGCAAATTTTTGGTTCTGTATAATCTGCATGATATTATCGTACTGGGTTTCCCTTGGTTACAGTCTCATAATCCTGTTTTGGATTGGAAAACTGTGTCTGTAACCAGTTGGGGCTGCCAATGTGTTAATACCAACACTCCTGTTTTTCTGCCTCCCCCAGGCTCAGGATGTTCCTGACTTTTTGATTATTTTTCTGATGTGTTTAGCGAAAGTAAATCTGCATCCTTGCCTCCCCATAGGAGCTATGACTGCGCTATTGAATTAGTGCCTGGTAGTAAATTCCCTAAAGGTTGCCTTTTTAACTTGTCTGTACCTGAACATGACGCTATGCGGTCTTATATCAAGGAGTCATTGGAGAAGGGTCATATCAGACCATCCTCTTCACCCTTAGGTGCCGGTTTTTTTTTGTGGCCAAAAAGGATGGTTCATTAAGGCCGTGTATTGATTATCGTCTTTTGAACAATATTACTGTGAAATATCAATATCCGTTACCCTTGATTTCTGACCTGTTTTCCAGGGTGAAAAATGCTACTTGGTTTACCAAGCTTGACCTCAGGGGGGCATATAACCTTATTCGCATTAAGCACGGGGATGAATGGAAGACGGCATTTAATACCCCTGAGGGGCATTTTGAGTACCTTGTGATTCCCTTTGGGCTCACTAATGCTCCTTCTGTCTTCCAGTCCTTCATGAATGACATTTTCAGGGATTTTGTGGATAAATTTCTGATTGTTTATTTGGATGATATCTTGATTTTTTCCAATGACTGGGACTCTCATGTGAAACATGTTCGAACTGTATTCCAGATTTTGAGAGAGAATGGTCTGTATGTGAAGGGATCAAAGTGTCTTTTTGGCGTACAGAGGATCTCATTTTTGGGATTCATTTTGTCCCCATCTGTTATTGAAATGGACCCTGTCAAGGTTCAGGCCATCTGTGATTGGGTCCAACCTACTTCATTAAAGGCTCTTCAAAGATTTTTGGGTTTTGCCAATTTTTATCATAAATTTATTGGTAATTTCTGGTTATTGTTAAACCTTTAACTGATTTGACCAAAAAGGGTTCTGATGTGGTGAATTGGCCTCCTGAGGCAGTCTCTGCATTTCAGGAACTTAAGCAGAGATTCACTTCTGCTCCTGTTCTACGGCAGCCTGATGTTTCTCTACCATTTCAGGTGGAGGTTGATGCCTCTGAAATTGGGGCAGGTGCCGTTTTGTCCCAAAGAGATCCAGAGACCTCTAAAAGTAACCCTTGTGCCTTTTTCTCTCGAAAATTTTCTCCTACTGAACGTAATTATGACGTGGGTAATCGGGAGTTATTGGCCATGAAGTGGGCTTTTGAAGAGTGGAGACATTGGCTGGAGGGAGCCAAACATCAGGTGGTGGTCCTTACGGACCATAAGAATCTGGTTTATCTGGAATCTGCCAAGCGACTTAATCCTAGACAGGCCAGGTGGGCCTTGTTTTTCACACGTTTTAATTTTGTGGTTTCATTTCTTCCTGGCACTAAGAATGTTAAGGCGGATGCCCTCTCGAGGAGTTTCCTGGCGAACTCTCCTGAGTTATCTGATCCTTCTGTTATTTTGAAAGAGGGTATAGTTCTTTCCGCCATCTCGCCCAATTTGAGACTGGCTCTGGAGGGGTGTTAGGAGGATAAGCCCGAGCGCTACCCTGTTGGGAAATTGTTTGTCCCGGACCAGTGGAAAAAGAGTGTGATGTCTGAGATTCATTGTTCCGCGCTGGCCGGTCATCCCGGAATTTTTGGTACCAGAGACTTGGTTAGTCGGTCCTTTTGGTGGCCTACCTTGTCTCGTGATGTCAGGGAATTTGTGCAGTCCTGCGGGACTTGCTCTCGCTCCAAGCCTTGCTCTCGCTCTAGTGGTTTGTTGATGCCATTGCCTGTGCCCAAGAGACCATGGACCCATATCTCTATGGATTTCATTTCCGACCTCCCTGTTTCTCAGAGAATGACCGTCATCTGGGTGATTTGTGATAGGTTTTCCAAGATGATACATCTTGTGCCATTACCTAAGTTGCCTTCCTCCTCTGAATTGGTGCCTTTGTTCCTTCAGCACGTGGTTCGTTTACACGGCATTCCTGAGAACATTGTGTCTGACAGAGGAGTCCAGTTTGTTTCAAGATTTTGGAGGACCTTTTGTTCTAAACTTGGTGTTCAATTGTCTTTCTCCTCGGCGTTTCATCCTCAGACCAATGGTCAAACTGAGAGAACAAACCAGACATTGGAGACTTATCTAAGATGCTTTGTGTCTGCTGATCAGGATGACTGGGTCTCTTTTTTGCCTTTGGCTGAGTTTGCTCTTAATAATAGGGCTAGCTCTGCCACTTTGATGTCTCCATTTTTCTGTAATTCTGGGTTTCACCCTCGATTTTCTTCAGGACAGACGGAGGCTTCTGTCTGTCCAGGTGTTGACTCTGTTGTGGAGCGTATGCAACAGATTTGGGACCAGGTAGTGGAGAGGTTGTCCCTCTCTCAGGAGAGGGCCCAGCGGTTTGCTAACCGGCATAGGACTGATGGTCCTCGGTTTAAAGTGGGGGACTTAGTCTGGTTGTCCTCAAAAATATTCCTATGAGAGTGGCATCTCCTAAATTTAAGCCTAGGTTCATTGGACCTTATAAGATCATGGAGATTCTTAATCCTGTTTCTTTTCGTTTGCTTCTTCCAGGGACATTTAAGATCCATAACGTGTTCCACAAGTCCTTGTTGAAGAGGTTTGTTGAGCCAGTGGTTCCTACTACTGTGCCTCCTGACCCTGTTTTGGTTGAGGGCAATCTGGAGTATGTGGTTGAGAAAATATTGAATTCTCGTTTTTCTAGACGGAAACTCCAGTATTTGGTTAAGTGGAGAGGTTATGGTCAGGAAGACAATTCTTGGGTGTTTGCTTCGGACATCCATGCTAGGAGACTCATCCGTGCGTATCATAGAACTCATCCTGACCGACCTGGTTGCTCAAGTGAGGGTTCGGTGACCCCTCCTCAAGGGGGGGTACTGTTGTGAATGGACTTGAAATGAGTTCTGAGCAGAGACTCCCTCTGGTGGTTACAAGCGGTACTGGACTGTCCAGTGAAGATTGTGAGGAGTGGGAATCAGGTGTTACTGACTGGTCTTATATAAGGGAGTCGCCTTCCCATCAGGGTTGCCGGTGATCAATTGTTCTGGTCTCACTCCATGATTCCTGTTTCCCTTGTAGCCTGCTGTGTCGTGTCTGCATCTCCTGCAAACAGATAAGACATTTTCTTCTTTTTGTTTTTTGTGCTTTATTTTTTCATTTTGTCCTGCACTTCCGTGGGGGCCTTCTGGGTCCCCTCCGGGGGCTTTTGCCCTCTCAGTTTAGTTTAGCCACTGATGTTTGTACTTTTGCTTTTTCCAGTTTCTTCAGTGGCTGCTGTTTTGGTTTTGTTGCACCAGAGAACTAATTTAGGTGGTGGAGGTCGTGTGATCTCAGTGTTTTTGAAATTAGTAGAGTTGGTGCTTTGCAGGGTTTTTTGGGATTGCAGTAAGTACCCTTCCTATCCTTTTCTATTTAGATTAGCTTGGGCCCCAACGTTTCCTCATACTATTTTCTGTCTGTGTCAGTATTTCTTCTTGTCTAACAGCCATTACATGTTTGGGGGCTTTCTATGTTCTTTGGGGATCTGCTCCGGGGCAGATAGCTTTCCTATTTCTATCTTTAGGTGTAGTTAGTTTCTCAGGCTGTGACGAGGCGTCTAGGACCAACGTAGGAACGCTCCACGGCTGCCTCTAGTTGTGGTGATTAGTTAGGGTACTGCAATCTCATAGATTCCAACTGCTCTGGTGTATTGCATTTTTTACCTGCACTCCTCAGTAGTGTTGAGCGATACGATACCGCAAGTATCGGGTATCGGCCGATATTAGCTCTATCGGACTTTCGATACTTAGTTCCGATATTTTCGCCTTATCGGATACCGGAATCGGAATTGTCACTGTCAGTGTCCGTCGGTCGGGTCTGTCAGGAGTCAGCGGCACTTACCTGGCAGAAGATCTCCGGCGGTCACGGGCTGGACTGCTTGATGGCCGCCATCATGTTTCCCCGGCGGTCACATGCAGTTTCTCGCGATAACTGCAGTGACTGCTGGGTAATCCAGGCCGTAAAGCAGTCAGTCCGATGACGTCACCGCCGGGGAAGCAGGTAATCAGCTGTGCTGCGTCGCGATGACAGGCTCTGCCTGTCATTGCGATGTAGCAGAGCTGGATCGTCGTGGGGCACTCGTTACTATGGACTGCGTCGGACAGGTGGTATACTGTTGTTTTGTTTTTTTTCTTTTTTTACAGGAGATCGATGGCGTCGCAGGAATGAGAGTATAATAAAATTAATGAAAACTGTGTTGTCTCTTTTATTTCATTAAAATACTTTTTTCTTGCTGTGTCTTTTTTTTATACATTTAAAAACTTTGGGATTAATAATGGATCGGTGTCTTATTGACACCTCTACCATTATTAACCGGACTTATTCTCACCGTGCAATCAACGGTGACATTAACCCGTTATTACCCCACTTGCCACCGCTACAGGGCAGTGGGAAGAGCCGGGTAAAGTGCCACAATTGGCACATCTTTTGATGCGCCAAATGTGGGGCTGCTGTAGCCTGGTATTATCAGGCTGTTGAGGGCCAAAATCCATGGGCCTTGACAGTCTTTTAATACCAGGCCGCAGCAGTCTGCATTTTACTTGGCTGGTTAACAAAAATAGGGGGACCCCTACGCCGTTTTTTTTTCGAGGGGATCCCCTATTTTTGTTAACCAGCCAAGATATGCAGACTGCTGTGGCCTGGTATTATCAGGCTGGCAAGGTCCATGGATATTGGATCCTTACCAGCCTGAAAAACCAGGCCTCAGCAGTCTGCTTCATCTGGCTGGTTAACAAAAATAGGGGGGACCCCACGCCAAATTTTTTTCGAGGGGATCCCCTATTTTTGTTAACCAGCCAAGATATGCAGACTGCTGTGGCCTGGTATTATCAGGCTGGCAAGCAGGGTCGGACTGAGGCACCGGGACACCGGAGAAACCTACGGTGGGCCCCAGCTCCTGCGTGGTGGGCCCTGATTTGAAAGGATAGGTCGCGGGGCAGAGGGGGCGGTGGCCCCGGGGCCCGCGCTCTGAGGGGGCCCACCCGGAGCTACGATACAGTTAATTCTGCGGCAGAGCAGGGAGAATCGCTCTCCCTGCTCTGCCGCCCGGAAGCTATGGGGCCTGAACAGGCATTGGGGGGGCCCGGTGCCAGCAGTGGGCCCACCACCCGTCATCGGAGGGTCAGCTGTATCGGCATCCAGCCGATAAAGCTGACCGCATGGAGAGAGAAAGAGCGAGCGCTCCTTCTCTCCCATAATCCCCCTCTCAGCGTATGACAGCGGGCGCAATAACATCACCTGCCGGCGCCTGCTGTCAGACACTGAGAGGGAGAACAGTGAGCAGCACAGGAGCCGGGAGGTGAGTTTTTTTTTTTTTTTTTTTTAATGGGGGTGCAGTCGAGTCCTGGCTGGAGAAGTCGTCATGTCGGTGTGGGCCAGATGGAAAAGACATGAAAAGTGAACAATTCCATTAGAAAGAACATCAGCGGTAAGTCATTATCTGTACCTGTGCTGTAATCTATTATATGTTCTGTAGGACTGGTATTATTTAACACAGACCATATGGCGGTAATATCAATATTGGTCTTTTTATATATAGATTATTGTGGCCAACAGCGCGGTCATTTGCTGAGGTTCTCTGATGATGGGCCCACTCAGAAGTTTTGCCCCACTAAACCAAAACCCTAGCTACGCCTATGGCTCTCTCTCTAGTCTTTCTTTCTCGCTCTCTGTTCTTTCCTTCTCGCTCTCTGTTCTTTTTTCTCTCTGTTCTTTCTTTCTCTCTTTTATTTCTTTCCTCTCTTTCTTTCTCTGTTTGTTCTTTCTCTCTCGCTGCTCTTTCTTTCTTTTCCTCAGTACCAGCCACTGTGCCCTCATTACCAGTCAGTGTGATCAGCAGTGCTAAATGGTTACGCTTGGGGCGAGGATATGGGTGTGATTAGCTGTGAAATGGGTGTTGTCGGGGCGTGGCCTAAAATTTTCAGCGGCGCGCAACACGCGCCGCAGCCTTTGATCCTCTTTCCTGTCTTCCAAATTTGGGAGGTATGCTGTATGACCTCCCTACAACTTCTGGCCATGCTCCTGATGAGCGCAACAGATGGTCTCGTGAGGGATCTCCTCCCACACCTGGACTAAAGCATCCACCAACTCCTGGACAGTCTGTGGTGCAACGTGGCATGGCCTCAAATTTGCTGCAGCAGGAACAGCGTGCCACAGCCTTTGTCCCTCTTTCCCTTCTTCAAAGGTTGGGAAGTATGATGGTGGGCCCCAAGAATAATTTTTCTCTGGTGGGCCCAAGGTACTCCAGTCTGACGCTGCTGGCAAGGTCCATGGATATTGGCTCCTTAACAGCCTTAAATACCATGCCTCAGCAGCAGGGGCGTACATATAAATCATGGGGCCCCATAGCAAAAGTCTGAATGTTCCCCACCCCCCCAAAAAAAAACCCAGAGGCATTGTAAATGTAAAGTGCCAGCACAGTGAGGGAAGTTGAGTCGCACAGAGACAGGGGTTTTGGTGGTACTCGGCACCGATCACGTCGACTTCTATGGGGGATGTCACGAGTAGCACAGCTCGGTCCGTAGCTCGGTCCGTGACCTGGGCGATCACTGGAATGTGGGATATTTCCAGGGGATGATAGAATGTTCGTGTAGTTTGTCGTGACGCCACCTGTAGTACCTGGTCAGGGTGTCCAGCGCTGCTGTGCAGGTCCTCTGGAAGGGATGGTGTAGTGCAGGTAGGTGAAAAGTCTTCTACAGGTAACACGCTATCCTTCCAGGGCAGATAGATGTGAGATAGAGCAATGGTGCAAAGTGATGTAGCAGAGTGGACTATGCGACGTAGTAAGAAAGCAGGAAACACTTCAAGTTAAACGTTGCATAATAAAATTTTTAATAATAACATTACAAAAGTGCAAATGGCTTATATTATGTGACATGTTTTGTTACTGTTCATACCCTTGATATGTGTTATACATGTGTGTTAATAAATACATATTCAACAAAAGTGCAAATAGCATTAGTGCCGAAGTTCGTGGAGACTTCTTAGGACTACAACCCCACCGGGGTAACTTCACAGTGTCCTTTACTTGTGCTTGTGGAGGACCCGCTCCAAACCTCCAACTGTGGTCTTGGGTGGGCTGCAAGACTTTCCTTGAGCAGACCTCACTTTCGGCCACACCAAACGGGTTTTTAGTTTCTGAGGTAGTTGAAAATAGTGCACAGTAAAGTTTTTTGTTAAAACCAAGATGGAGCACCGAAGTGCCAACTATTTACAGAAAAGTTTGTGAGCCAGTACAGTTCATGGCTTCAAAGTTCAACATTTTCATTACAGTGAAACACCATTACCCAACCTGGGTATATTAAGGCAACAATAAACTTGTTCTTCTGAACATTCACCCGTCCGGGTACATCAAACCAATACCCAACCTGGGTATATTAAGGCAACAATAAACTTCTTTTTATGAACATTCACCCGTCCGGGTACATCAATAATTTAACTATTTACATACAGAGACCCTGTCCGGGTTATTTAGACTTCTTTGGCTGGCCTCTTACAGGTACCACCTGGTACTGTTCTGGAGCTTGCCAAACATCCGTGACAGGAGGGTCCACCCAGACCTGATGACGTCGTGTGGCCTGTACAGTGACGTCGTGACCCGCTATCTGGGTCTTTGTGGCCACCTCTTTCGTCTCCCTCCAGGTCTGGAACCCTATGTCCCGGACTGTACGAACCCCAGGGGGCCTAACAGGCGCCGGGTACGGGCCAGCTATCATTATCATGTCCATAGCTGGGGCTGCTGAGGAGACCACTGAGGGAGGCTGGGGAGATTTACGGCGTGGGGTGGGCACTTGTGCAGAGGCCTGGTTGGGGAGGCTGAAGGCTCGTAGGGTCTGTCAGTTTCCTGACACTCTGGGGAGTAGGGGTCGCACCTGGTAACATTTAGGGCGTACCATCCATTGTAACCCCAGTGTCGGGTGTAAGTCACCAAGTCTCCTGGCAACAGGTCCCTCCCCGGGTGTCCTTCTGGGAGGTGAGCCTCCACGTCCCGCCGGGTTACAAAAACTTCTAAATAAAGTCCAGGCTCCTGGATGAAGCCCCAACCACCTTTTAACTTAAAGTTCCGTACTTCACCCTTACGCCGCGGCTCCCTCACCGTACTTTTATCCTTTCTCATACGTGCCTTCTCTGCCAGGTCCTTCTCCAGGTGACGTTGCCGAAGCTTTTGGGATTCTCGCTGCTCCCTTTGTCGCTCTGCTTCCTGCTCCCGACGTCTCCACTCTTCCTCCTGACGCCGGTTGTAATTCTCCTCCACCAGCAGCTCCATGTCTCCAACATCAAACGCCAGCTTACGATGTCCGGTTTGCGGCAGCTCTCCTGGCGCCCGCCAGTCCTGGCGGCGCTCACCTGCGGCGGAAGCAGCCGGCTCTGGAACAGATGACGGTCGGGGCTCCGGTACAGGCAGGTAGAGCTCTGGTGCCTGCGCGGCCTCCTCCATGAGGACGGGTGTCGCTTCTTCTGCCTCAGCGACGGGGGCAGACAGCGGGATCTGGGGTGCTGGTGCGGCATTTTCAGCAGGAACGGGTGCCTCCACTGTGATACTGGCAACCGGTTCAGATTGCAAGGGCTGGGATGCCCGCACGGCCTCCTCTACTGGAACGGGTGCCTCCACTGAGATACTGGCAACCGGTTCAGATTGCAAGGGCTGGGATGCCCGCATGGCCTCCTCTACTGGAACGGGTGCCTCACCTTCCGGTACAGACACTTCAGGGGGTAAGAGGGATTGGCGCCGCTCCAATTGTAGTTTTAGGGCCCGCCAGCTCGCTTCCATCCTGGCGACCTCCTCCCGGTGCCGGGCCAGGTCTCTCAGGGTATCCTCCGCTTCTTCCAGCGTAGGAGGGTTTCCAGGCCGGGTGCCAAATGGTGGCTCCGTGGCGATCGGGTCGCTTCCGTGGGGGGAGAGCTCTGACTCCTCCATCCCTTCCCACTTCTGCTCACGTCCATTCGCCATCTCTGCCAAGTGACATGTGTCATTAGCATCAGGAGAGGCGACATCTTTTGTAGGGAGGCGGGACCTTCGCGTTCGTTTCCGCCCACTGAGGAGGATGAGGAGGCGGAACTCCAGAGCTGTGGGGCACGATCTTACATTGCAGTAACATTTAGAGTGTGCGGACATCGTTTTCGCGCCACGGAGTGAGTGTACGCTCACGAGAGCACGCCCTTATTCTTCACCTGTGCCTCGTGGCGCAGATATGACGGAAAAATGGCAAATACAGTCTATGATGATTTTTGCAATTCTCAAGCAAAAAAACAGTTCAATTAAGGCACACAGGACTCGCTTATAGCGAGCTTCTGAATCCTGTTCGTGACGCCAAAGTTGAGTCGCACAGAGCCACAGGTTTTGGGGGTACTCGGCACAAAGCCCGTCGACTTCTATGGGGGATGTGACGGGTAGCACAGCTATGTCCGTGCCCTGGTCGCTCACTGGAATGTGGGATATTTCCAGGGGATGATAGAATGTTTGTGTAGTTTGTCGTGACGCCACCTGTAGTACCTGGTCAGGGTGACCAGCGCTGCTGTGCAGGTCCTCTGGCAGGGATGGTGTAGTGCAGCTAGGTGATAAGTCTTGTACAGGTAAGACGGTATCCTTCCAGGGCAGATAGATGTGAGATAGAGCAATGGTGCAGAGTGATGTAGCAGAGTGGAGTATGCGACGTAGTAAGAAAGCAGGAAAGGAAACAATTCTTACTACAAAGACATGCAGCATAAGGCTGCCTCAACCCCTCCCATCCAACTAGCTACACCCTGTTCTAACCAGCCTGAGCTAGACCATCCCATTGGGTCTGCCTACACTCAGCTGGCATAGTGTACTGTTGAATGCAGTGGTTGGAGTCAATGGGGTGTTTCCTCCTTACCTGAGAGTAAGTTGTCACACCGCTGGGTGCGATGCAACATCTCTGTGGCGACTGGACCCTCGGGTGCTTCTGTCTTTTCACAAATGCCAGCTTTACCGGCAATTGAATCAGAGGCTATTTTACTATGTAGAAGTGAATAAACTATAAATATATGTATATATATATATGTCACAATGACATGTATATATATATATATATATATTTATATGTATTTTAAGTGTGTATATTTTGTGTTTACAAGGAAAGAAAGTGTTTTTTTAGTTGCGATATTTTGTTCCCATAGACTTACATGGGACTTCCGGTATCGGAATCGGATATCGCCGATATTTAGTGATATCGGCGATGCCATTCCGATCCGATATTTTTAGATATCGAGCAGTATCGCTCAACACTACTCCTCAGTTACCGAAACATAACACTGTAACCAAGGGAAATCCAGTATAATAATGTCATGCAGATTATGTAACACTAGAAATTTGCAACTCTCCTGATGATCTGGTTCAACCCTCATTATCACTTGAGTAGAAAACTGGGGTTTATTCTCTGCCAAAGGGGTAGAATCAATGCCCAGTAAAGGAATAGACATCCGCAGGGGTATCATGGGAAACCCACAACATTTGGCAAAGTCAAAATCCATCAGGTTAATAACTGCTCCTGAATCAACAAAAGCCTGAGCTGAAAATGTGGACAGGGAGCAAATCAGGGTAACAGTCAGAAATTTAGTCTGAACACTACCCAAGACAACTGAGCGCGCAAAACGTCTTCCCCGCTTAGGGCAGACGGAAATATCATGAGAAGCGTCACCACAGTAGAAACATAACCCATTGCGCTTTCGAAACTCATGACACTGAGCCCAAAAGTCACTCCATCGCACTGCATGGGCTCAGGAGCTGGCTCACAAGGCAACACTATCTCACGCATACCTCTGCGCTCACGCAAACGTCTGTCAATTTGAATAGCCAAAGACATAGAATCATTGAGACCAGAGGGAACAGGGAATCCCACCATAACGTCTTTTACATTTTCTGACAGACCGTTCTGAAAAAAGGGCTGCCAAAGCATCATTATTCCATTTGGTCAGGACTGCCCACTTTCAAAATTTCTGACAGTACAGCTTAGCGTCTTCACGACCCTGGTTTAATGCCAGCAATGTCTTTTCAGCATGATCAGTGACATTAGGTTCATCGTACAATAACCCCAGAGCCTGAAAAAATACATCAACATCATTCAAAACAGGATCCCCAGGTGTCAGGGAAAAAGCCCAATCCTGAGGGTCGCCGCGCAGCAGAGAGATGACAATTTGAACCTGCTGTGCTGCATTCCCTGAGGACTTAGGCTTTAAGGCAAAAAACAACTTACAGTTATTTTTGAAATTCAGAAATTTAGACCGATCCCCCAAAAATAAATCTGGTATGGGGATCCTAGGCTCCACAACCGGTAACCTAGCAAGATAGGTAGCAATACTCTGAACCTCAGTGGCAAGCTGCTCCACACGGCCAGACAACTGTGCAAACTCCATTGAGGAAAAAAAAATCCTCCTCAGCACCCAGAGAAAAAGAGGGAAAAAAATGCAACAAACAGAGGAAAAAAAAATTTCTGACAACTCCCTTTTTTCTTTTTCCTTTAACTTTTTTTCCCTTCTGTTGATTGCCATATAATTTTCAGTTTGGCCGGTAATACTGTTATGTTTCGGTAGCTGAGGAGAGAATGCAAAAATAGCCAAAAAAGCAATGCACCAGAGAAGCTGGAAACTATTGGATTGCAGGACCCTAAACTAACTGCCACACTAGAAGTAGCCGTGGAGCGCACCGACGGTGATCTTAGACGCGTCGTCACAGCCGGAGAGATAGCTACACCTAAAGGCAGAAAGATGAATGCTATCTGCCCATAGTAGAATCCCCAAAGAAATAGGAAGCCCCCAAACATGTAATGGCGGTTAGACCAGAAGAAAAAACGAACACAGATAGAAAATAGAATGAGCAAATGCTGGGGCCCAATCTGTTTAGATAGAAAAGTATAGGAAAGAATTCTGACTGCAACCCAAAAAAACCCTGACACAAATACCAACACGTCTGATTAACTAAAAACCTGAGATCACACGATCTCTACCACCTAAATCAGATCTCTGGTGTAACACTACATTGAAGGCTGGTGTAACACACAGCAATTCAGCAAATAAAAAGTGACATAGGAACAGAGCAAAAGTGCCAACACAAACTGAGCACAATTGCAGAGCCAGGCCCCAAAAGGGGACCAGGCTGAAGTCTACTGCTAAGCAGCAAATCAGCAAGAAAATCCAACCAGAGCAAAAAAAACAGCAAATCACTTATCTGAATGAGAGCAGGAATGCAAGCTGAGCTCCAAGCATGACGTGGAAGAACAATTGATTACCGGCAAGGCTGAAGGGAGTTCAGGTCACTTATATCAGACCATTCAGAGCCAGCTGAAGGCCATTCAGCAATTAGTTTATTACCCTCAGCAACCACCGGAGGGAGCTCCAGGTCAGAAGTCGCCTCCAGAGTATTCACAACAGTATGGATTTGACCGTAATACAAAGAGCAGATATACAGTACTGTATCACAAGTATACAGCTGTATACGGTGTAGGGGAAAATTTCAATCTCCGTATATATTTCCGGACTCACACACAGATAGTCAGCATGTATTTGTCCGTGAAACCAGCCGATACACGGTAGTGTGTGAGGAGCGTACAGCTCTATACGGTGTGGGAAAAAATGAACGTTCGGTAACTGTGCAGAAAAAAAGAATAAAAGTATTAGTGCTGTGTAAAAAGCAGTCTGCACAGCAGTGTACACACAGCAATACAGCTAGCAGGCAGCCTAATAACCAGCGCTGCTGCACACAAGAAAATCCTCCCCTGTCACTGCACACTAACTGTACAGCACAATTGCTATCAGCACAAGCACATAAGAACTTGTATTTCCAGCCCTAACTCTCTGCCTACTGATAAACAGCGTCAGCAACCTCTCCCTACTGTTAAGATCGGCAGAAGTAAAATGGTGGTTGGCAGTCAGGGCTTTTATAGACACTATGATTCCCCCCAAAGCAAGTCAATCACTGCAATGCCCTTCTCTAAGATGGTGGTGGACGCTGCCCATGTCATCTCATTACCCACAGTGTACGTCCTTGCTCATTGGCTGAAAAAGGCGACTAAAAGCATTCTGGGAAATTCGACTTTGGCGCTCGTTTTGCCGACCACATGGCTGACTGCACGCTATGGTCGTGTTTCGGCCAACTATGGCGAAAGTCAGCGACTTTTGAATCTGACTGACCTGTTTCGCTCAACTCTAAACATTAAAAAGCTCTACTATAATTTGACCTCATGTCGTGGAAGAGTCTGCCACTCCATACTATAATTGAATACAGTGAAAGCCTTGGACAGTGTTAAGTTGCCGTTACCCTAGGATGTCCTTAAGACACATGATATGTCAGGATTCTATCTGATGCCTGCAGTTGCTCTGTCACCCCAACAGTCAGTAGTTTTCATACTGGCTCCTTACCTGAGCATTTTAGGGGTTTGAAACAAGGCCGTCCTGACTGGTGCTGTTTACACTGGCATCAGAACACTTTGGAATTCTCATTCAGAAAGGGAATGGGTCATCTGTATTTGTGCATGTGGGGAGGGAGGACCGAGAATTCTTTCATGCAGATAAGTTGCTTTTGTATTTCTCTGACTCACAGGGATTTTCTTTTTGACCTACAATTAGTGAATCGATTTGGCAACCATTCTGGGTTGATTATTAATTGTTCTAAGTACACTATTATGAGTCTGAAGACAAAAGGATTGCAACTACTATGGCTAATTAAAACCTGTAGAGCCTGGAGTTTGCTTCAAATAACCGTGTGTCTCTATTTAAGGCTAAATTATAGATTTTGTCCAACTGAACGACTCTCCTGTACTGTGTTTTATAGTGGATTTGAAGATGTATGACTAAATGGATTGACACACAATGGCTAAATGAAAAAATACAGATTACTGGAATGCAATGAAATATATATACAAGACAATATAAATGAAATAAAATATGCAATGAAATATATATACAAGACAATATAAACTTAGAAGATCATACGAGATATTAAAAAAACCCACCAAAAACAATTCCTGGATTGCTGGTTTTTGTTCATTCTCCATTCCAAAATTTAAAATAGAAAGCGACCAAAAAAATTGTTTCCAAAAATGGTACCAATAAAAACGACAACTTGTCATGCAAAAAAACAAGCCGTCACACTGTTCTGTTGGCAGAAATATGGAAAAATTATAGCTCTCAAAATATGGCGGTGCTAGTTTTTGCAATAAAAAGCATTTTTTAGTGTGTGACAGCAGCCAAACATAAAAATCCAATAAAAATCTGATATTGCTGTAATCGCACTGATGTGAAGAACAAGACTGCCGAATCACTTATACTGCAGGAAAAGCGGTGTAAAAAATAAGCAAAAACAATTCTTCACCTGATGTTGATTTTTTCATTCTGACTCCCAAAGATCGCAATAAGGCTTGGCTCATACTTATTCAGCACTCTGCGCTGAGCACTAACACCGGGGTTTCCATGTAAATCTATGAAATATGTGATTCAGCTGGAGCCCCACTTGAAAGATTTCCTATAATAAGAGAGATGGGGTAATTGTGGATGTTGTCTGGCCTGTGATCTGGTAGTGTCCGTCATTTTAGGCGTGCATAAAAGTTTTGCACACTTCTATAAAGAAAGACAACACTGAACAGAGGCCAGATGGAGTCCAGAGTAACTGCTGCCTCATTGCAGTAAATGGATTCCTTGGGAGGTTTCATCTGAATCATGTCACTTGGAGATTTAGATGGAAACCTCAAAGCAAGATAACTGTGATCCAAAGCGTAAAATATGTATGTAAAATATTCCCATTCAAAGCTTCAACTCAGTCCACAAAAATAGCAAATCCCCACTCAGGTCCATTACCTGTCAATGGAAATACAGGGGGCGTCCATATTACTGGTAGTACAAAGGCTCTGAAAAAGCATGATAGCTCCTCGCGCCTGAAAAGAAATCCAGAGAATTCAGCACTCTCAAATCCAAATGTCCTCATTGTTCTGAACCTCAGTGTGCCTGAATCACCTTTAGCGTCCACGTTTGGCAATTCTGTAGTAATGAGAGCCTGCCTAATTTACGTGTGCATGTCTCTAGAATCATGAGCTGGACACAATGTACTGGTCACTACAACATAATGGGCACTACTATGTACTGGTGACTGCAGTTTGTAATTAACTCAGTAACATCCACTGCTTCTTGCATTTGGAAAACACTCATGGAGTCAAAATCGTCACTACACCTTGTAGACAAATTTCCAAAGAGACATAATTTCCAAAATGGGGTCACTTGAGGAGTAATTCTGCTCTTCTAGCACTGTGTATGGAGTCCACAAACTATTTTAGGAAAATCTGGGCTCCAGGAGGCAAATAGCGCTTATCCCTCTCGAGTCTTGCTGTATGGCTAAGCAGTATTGTACAGCCACATATGGGATATTTCTACATTCAGCAGAAATTGTGAGACACATTTTCACCCATTTCTCCTTGCTAAAACAATATTTTTGTGGTATAAAATTCTGTGATACACCTGTGGTGTCTATATGCTCACAGCAATCTTAGATTAATTAATCAAGAAATGTACTTTGTAAAATGGGGAGTTCTGCTTTTATGGCACTTCAGGGTCTCTCACAGTGGGTCATGGCACCCGCCAACCATAACAGTAAAATCTGCACTACAATACTGTATGTCTCTCCTTCCCTTCTTAGCTTTGCACTGTGCCTGAAAAGTTTACATGTAGGGTATTGGCGCACTCAGGAGAAATTTTTACAACAAACATGACTATTTTTTTCCTATTACCCCTTAGAAAAATTAAAAACTTGGGGCTAAAACAACATTTTAGTTGTAAAAATGAAATTATTATTTCTTCATCACCCAATAGTATAAAATTCTGTGAGGCACATGTGGTGTCAATATGATCACTGAACCCCTAAATGAATTCATTGTGGAGTGTAGTTTGTAAAATGAGGTTATATATGGGGATTTTCTGTTGTTATGACACTTCAGGGGCTGTGCCAATGTGACATGGCACCCTCAAACCATTCCAGCAAAATCTGATCTCCAATATGGCACTTCTCCCATTCTGAGCTTTGCACTGAAAGTAGTTTTTGACCACAAATTGGGTATCAGAGTACTCGAGAAATTTCACAACATATTTTGGGGTCAACGTTCTCCTGCTATCCTTGTGAAAAGTAAAAACTTTGAGGCTAAATAAAGTTTTGTGGGAATTTTTTTTTCATTTTCACATATCAACATTGTAAAATTCTGTGAAGCACCTCTGGGTTCAATGTGCTCAACACACATCTAGATAAATTCCTTGAGGGGTATAGTTTCCAAAATAGAGTCACTTGTGGGGTCTTCCACTGTTTAGGCACACCAGGGGCTCTCTAAACACAACATGACACCTGCACACAATTCAATCAAAGTCTGCTTTTCAAAACTTCACTCCTTCCCTTCTGAACCATGCCGTGTGCTCAAAACGTACTTTTCCCTTATATATGGGGTATTGGCGTACTTGGGAGAAATTGCACAACAATTTATATGGAGCAATTTTCCTGTTACCCTTGTGAAAATAAACTATTGAGGATGAAATAACATTTTTGTGGGAAAAATGTGATTTTTTTTACAGCTTAACATTATAAACTTTTGTGAAACACTTGGGATTCAAGGTGCTCACCACACATCTAGATATATTCCTTGAGAGGTTTGATTTCCAAAATGGGATAACTTGTAGGAGTTTTCCACTCTTTAGGCACATCAGAGGCTCTCCAAATGGGATTTGGCATTTGCCAACGTTTCCAGCAAATTTGAAGTTCAAAAAGTAAAACGGTGCTCCATTCCTTTCCGAATAGTAAGCCATGCGCTCAAACATCAAACAGTAGTTTTCCCCCACATATGGTGTATCGGCATACTCAAGAGAAATTGTACAACAAATGTTATGGTGCAATTTCTCCTGTTACCCTTGTAGAAATAAAAAAATTGGGGCTCAAATAACGTTTTTGTGGGAAAAAATTAGATTTTTTATTTTCACAACTCAACGGTCTAAACAGTGCTGCTAACCTTCCGAGTCCTGCCGAGTGCCCAAACAATACTTTTCCCCATATATAGGGTATCGGCATGCTCAGAAGAAATTGCACAGCAAACTGTGGGGCCCATTTTCTCTTGTTTCCCTTGGGAAAATAAAGAAATGCGAGTTTAAATTATTATTTAAAATTATAATTTTCTCTCCCTGTCATCCTTAAAATGACCTTTTAGTATTAAGACTTTTAAGTCTGTCATACAATGTCCAGTACCAGAGAAATGTTTTCCCACAGGCGTGTCCATTTCATTCCTGATTGTATGTCTGTGTAGATTCATCCTTGTTTGTAGTTTTTGCATGGCTTCCCCAATATAGATAGCTCCAGGGCACCTTGTACATTGCATCATGTACACCATATTGGAGGATGTACATGAAAAGGAACCCATGACCTTATAGTCCTGATTTGTTTTTGGTACGCGGACTGTATTTGTTGGTAATATGTGGGTACAAATTTTGCATTTTTTGTTGTTACATGGGAATGTGCCAGTCACTGATGGTGACGAGAGGACACTTTTAAGGATGACAGGGAGAGAAAAATTTGGGAATTCAAACTTATAAGGGTGTTCAATACTTTGACACTAGGACTCAATTTAACACCTGGATTTATGACTCACTACATGGACACAGTTCACACTTCCAGCAGAAGGACTGCAGACAACTAAGAACATCCCCACTGCCTCTCCATTTGTAAGAAAATGCTAATTCGATTTCCTTTGCTTATCTATATGAGGCATCACACCTTCCACCACATGAGCAAATGTCCTACTGTAGTATCTCTTAAATGTGCTTTTTTCTTTATTAATCTATTTGTAATCTTGCCTGAAGAAGGAGCCCCTGTGCTCTGAAAGCTTGCAAACATATAATTTTCTGGTTAGCCAATAAAGGTATCACTCTAAGAATACGCTTGTCATAATTGGATGGAAAAGTATTCACATCGATATTTCTGGCTTACACAGTACCACAATATAGGTTATTATGGTACACGTTGGAAAAATTTTAAATTGCTGGTCAACTTTTAACTCTTCTAACTTCCTAACAAAAAAAATGTTTCAAAAATTGTGCTGATGTAAAGTAGATAAGTGTGTAAATGCTATTTATTAACTAATTTTTGTGACATAATTCTGATTTAAGGTCATAAACATTAAAAGTTTGAAAATTGCAAAATTTTCTAAATTTTTGTCAAATTAGGATTTTGTCTCAAATGAACAGAAGTCATATTGAATAAATTTTACCCCTATAATGAAGTACAATATGTCACAAAAAAAAAAATCTCAGAATCACTGGAATCTTATAAGCTTTCCATAGTTATTACCACATAAAGGGACACTGGTCAGACTTGTAAAATTTGGTCTGATCAGGAACGTGAAAACAGGTTTGAGGGTTGAGGGGGTTAAAATAAGTAATTTTTTTGCACTTTGTCCTGGTAATTCCATATACAGTGTATAATAGGTTCAAGCTGGCTTATTCATCTAAAAAAATAAACATAAAAGATAATTTAAATTTCAAAGAAACCAAAATAGAAATCAAACAAAGAAACAGACACTGGAAAAGCTCAGGTGGACCCAAGGAATTCTTAACCAGTTAATTATATTTAACATTTATTGTATTATTCAGTTGGATTAATTTGACACCAGGGCAAAACTATATCACAGCACAGAGAGTTGCTAAAGACCCTTTAATTACACATGAGAATAACTTCACACATCACTTGACTGACAACATTCCTCATTTAGATGAATGTAACAATAGTGGAAATTTATGCAATAACTTTACCCTATAGAAACATACTGTTGCTTTATTTCCAAATTGCGGAGTGAATACTAAAGGGAAAATAAATTTTAAGGAAAATATGACAATGAAACTGTGTTTTGATTTAAGGACCAGGTGTGCCTTTATTAAAAATCATCAAAAAATGCACTAAAGATAGATTCCCATGTGGAAGATTTGTAGCATAAGGCCGTGGTCACACATATACAGTAGTAAATTCTGCATTTTGTTCTGTATATTTTCCAATAATATATCCTGATTATTGCATTTTTGCTATATTTTTTGTTGCCTTTTCTCCCTTATTTGCTGAATTTTTAGCGGCGATTTGAAGCAGCAATATTAATGCATTTTGTGTAATACAGAAAATCTTTGATTCTGCATTTAAAAAATGCAACTGCATTTTCTTTACATACATTTTTTCAGGCTCCCCATAGAAACCTTTAGAGAAAAAATACACCATAAACACAGAGCAAAACTTTCAGCTGTACAGTGGGCTAGAGTTTAAATTAAGGCTAAGTTCACACGTTGCGGAATTGCCGCGGAAATTTCCGCGGCAATCCCGCACTTCTCCCGCAGGAAATACGCACGTTTTTTTATGCTGATTCCCGCCAGAATAATAGCGTTTTGCAAGCGTAATTAGCTTGCAGAATGCTAGCGTTTTCCTAGCGATCTGTAGCATCGCTTGGAAAACTGATTGACAGGTTGGTCACACGAGTCACACATAGTGTTTGACACGTGTGACCAACTTTTTACTATTGATGCCGCCTATGCCGCATCAATAGTAAAAAGATCTAATGTAAAAATAATAAAAAAAATAATAAATAATGATATTCTCACCTTCCGGCGGCCCCCGCAGCCTTCCCGCCTTCAGCGACGCTCCCGGCAACTCCGGTCCCAAGGATGCTTTGCGACAAATCACACCGATGACGTAGCATCTCGCGAGACCGCTATGCCATCTGGGTGATTCTCGCAAAGGACTCTTGGGACCGGAAGTTGCCGGGAGCGTCGCTGAAGGCGGGAAGGCTGCGGGGGCCGCGGGAAGGCTGCGGGGGCCGCCGGAAGGTGAGAATATCATTATTTTTTATTTTAATTATTGTTTTACCAGGGATATGGTACCCAGGGCCTGGAGGAGAGTCTCCTCTCCTCCAGACCCTGGGTACCACCGCACATGAACCGCTTACATTCCGCAAAATTAATGAACATGTTGCTATTTTTTCCGCAAAGCGTTTTTTTCGCGGAAAAAAAACGCAACATGTGGCCAAAACATGCGGAATCAATTAACATGTATAGGATGCTTAATGCTTGCGTTTTTATCGCGTTTTTACCGCGGAAAACCGCGGAAAAACCGCGAAAAAAAACGCAATTATTCCTGATCGTGTGCACTTAGCCTAAATCTTATCACTATTAACCACAGCAGAAAAAATGCAACATGACCTAAATTTCTGCAACTGCTTCATTCATCTCAATAGGACTTGCTGCAGACCACTTCCATGTTGCAGATCCCAGGCACGGAAGTTTTTTAATACATCTGTTGTGTGTTAAAATGCTATAAACCTACCCTGTGGCCAGCCTAAATCATTGGCAAAAGCAAGTAAAACATTTGTTTTTTTTTAACTTTCTCTATAATAGTTTTATAAAGGATTGTTTCACCTTTTGTCATGACTGGTTTTACCAATGAGTCTAGAGCCAGATTACCACTATTCCATTTTGTATTTAATAAAAGATCATCGATTCTATCTTCTCTCTAATGTATGAACAACTAGACATAGTAGTTCATAATATTACACAGCTTTCAATTGGCACAATGAAATATTGGGTTTTCCAAAGTTAATTTAACATCAACATCAGTTTGATGAATCTTGTGCCCTCATGACTTGGAGTCCAAGGCACACATATGGTCTATGGGGAAATTGCCAAAGCTGTACAAACCCAACGCCAGCTAGCTCACTGTGTGACATTTAGAAACAGCTGCAGAAGATGCTGTGTTTCTAAACCATTCTTGCCATGTTGTGAATAATGCCAGGGAACAAAATATGTGATAATAGGGTAAAATTGTGAATACAAAACCTGTATTCAAAAACAAATGTTCAAAACAGATTGATACTATATGCATTTAGCAAATTGGCTATAATGTAATTCACATTTCTTTGCAGAAAAAAAGTCAATATAGAAAAGAGATACAATGTAACTGGATGTATGCAGCTGATTTTTATAAAGAGCGTGTACATGTGTAACAGATTCTTGAGTATTTGCTTCAGTTGACAGGAGGATATGCTTCCTTGTAGACTAAAGTGATTGATTCTTGCTTTTGCTAAGATTATTATTCTGCCACTGAGAAATAGACCTACAGTAAAGTATAATATCCCTATGAACAACCTTTGAGATCATACCTGTTTCCATTTTCAACTTAAAGAGGACCTTACACCAAATTTGTATACTGAACTCAACACACAATATACTAGTGGCTGAAAAATGGAATAAAACATTTTTTTCTTTAACAATTTGCCTTTTGATTGGAGAGATATTAATAATCAAACAAAAAAGGCAGCCTCACCGTGTCCTATTAGTATAACTCAGTCCGTTTTGCAATGCTGTGGGTCTCCAACCAATAGCCGTGACTTCAGGCTTCACATAAGAAAATTAGTTATCAGTCATCACTCATCAGTGATTGATTATGTGAAAAATGTAAAATGGTCTGAAAAATCTAAATTTCTGTCATGTGATGTGGTAAATCTGTTCTCATCTATTCCACATAATCTAGCATTAACTGCTGTGTTCCACCATTTACAAAAATATTGTGGCTATACGGATGAAACAAAAGAAATGATTATCCGGAGTATTGAATATCTTCTTGAGCATAATTTTTTTATGTTCAATGAACAATATTATTTTCAAATCAAAGGTTGCCCAATGGGCTCATGTTTCTCCCCATCATTAGCCATACTTTTTGTATCATGGTGGGAAGAAAGCATTATTTTTACAGATAAAAATCCTTTCAAAAATGACATTGAACTATTGTTAAGGGCCTGCGGAACGCACCTAATAGATATTAAGGAGAGGTGCGTTCGCAGCCCGGGGTCCACCGTGCAGGCAGAGCCTGCTGCTAGTAAGATGGCGTAAATAGGCGGTATAAGCGAACTCTGTTATCCCGCAGAGTCGCAGATGTAAACGCCGTAGCACTATATGGCGGAATAAGCGGTCTCTGTTAACTCACAGAGCCGCTGTAACAAAGACTGTGTCCTGTTAGACTCACAGGGAACACAGATGACTGCTAAGCGGATTGCAGTCTGTGGTCATGCAATCAGAACCCAAGCAGTAATCTCCTCACCGGAGTAGCCGGTATTCTAATGGCGTTTTCAGCCGAGCCCTGAACACGTGCATACAATCTCCTCACCGGAGGTGCCGGTATTCTAGGGGATTATTTCAGCCAGACCTAACCACATGCATACATGACCACACTGGCGTAAGCACGTAACAGATTTGATACTAGCGCCTGGCGGCCCAGCCATGCCACCCTTTTATAGTAGCAACTGCAGGACCTACCAGAAAAGGACCAATGTGAAACCATTCCAGAACACATGTAGTTTCAGGACCTTCCTGGCGGACCAATGGGAGTCGCTGCTGCAACCGAGCATGTGACCCCTGATCTCCAATGGGAAATCTTGCCCTGGGCATGCTCAGTTGGAGAAAGCAGGGACTTAGTTCCCGAACTGCCTGCTCCAGCACTGGTTATAATAGAGGAACCAGGAAAGACCGCAACAAGCCTCTGCACAGTGTTAAACTGGGCTAGATGCTGAGACTGATGTCTCAGCTGAGCAGGCTCCACTGCGGCCGGAGATGGATGGGGGAACGCAGCGGGACTGGTTCGAGACTCCCCTTGTGCAGCAGCGGGAACTCGAACCCTAACATTACCCCCCTCCTAGGGCCCCCCTTCTTTGGGCCTCGCTGCGCTCAAAGGCAGCGATGAGCTGCGGAGCGTGAACATGCTTGGCAGGCTCCCAGGACTTATCCTCAGGCCCATAACCCCTCCAATCCACCAAATAATTTTTTTTCCCTCGTACCACCTTGCACCCAACAATGGCGTTCACCTCATGATCATCGGTAGATGAACCCGACGTCCTGGCAGATGACTCGGAAAACCGGGAAATGGCCACGGGTTTCAGGAGGGACACGTGAAAGGTATCGGTGACACCAAGGCGAGGCGGAAGGGCTAGGCGGTAAACCACCGGATTCACCTGCTCAAGAACTTTAAAGGGACCTAAAAAGCGAGGTGCCAACTTGGTGGACTCTAACACGTAGCCTGATGTTTCGGGCAGAGAGCCACACTAGGTCACCAGGAGCAAATGTAGGAGCGGGGCGCCGATGGGCATCGGCCGAAGACCTCATCCTCTCTTTGGAGGCCTGAATGGCATCCTGGATGCGGTCCCAAACGTCCCGTGCCTCCACAGCCCAGTCTGCCACCCTGGAATCGGCGGAAGACACGGGCATGGGCACTGGTACCCGCGGATGCTGACCGTAGTTCAGGAGGAATGGGGTCTGTCCGGTGGAGTCAGCCACAGCATTATTTAGAGCGAACTCAGCCCACGGTAGCAAGGATGCCCAGTCATCCTGCCTGGCAGAGACAAAATGTCGCAAGTATGTGACCAAGGTCTGGTTGGCCCTCTCTACCAACCTATTCGTCTCGGGATGGTATGCAGAGGAGAGATTCAACTCAATGCTGAGTAAACGACACAGCTCTCTCCAGAACTGAGACGCAAACTGGGGACCTCGATCACTGACAATCTTGTCTGGCATACAGTGTAGGCGGAAAATATGCCTAATGAACAATGCTGCCAAGGCCCGTGCAGACGGCAACCGTGGCAACGGCACCAAGTGCACCATTTTGGAGAAGTGGTCGGTTATCACCCAGATGATGGTGCAGCCCCGAGACTTGGGTAAGCCCACCACAAAATCCATCCCAACCATCTCCCAGGGCCTGTCTGCCACCGGTAAAGGGAAAAGTAACCCAGCTGGCCGTTGTCGAGGGGACTTATTCTTGGCGCAGGAGACGCGCGCCTGAACGTATTCCCTGACGTCACGGACCATATGTGGCCACCAGTATGTCCTTGCCAGCAACTCAGATGTCCTCTTTGCCCCAAAATGTCCACCCACCCTGGACGAGTGTGCCCAAGAGATTACCTCCGGTCGCAAATTGATGGGCACAAAAGTCTTGCGCGGAGACACAGACTCAAGCGAAACCGGGCCACAGTTCTTAGGCTCTCTGTGGGGACAATCAGCGAGGCTCCTCCTCCACCTCCTCAGAGGACACCACGGAGCGAGACAGAGCATTGGCACAAATGTTCTTCTCCCCGGAGAGAAAATGGAGGGTGAAATGGAACCGGGAGAAGAACAGGGACCATCTGGCCTGATGGGAATTTAGCCGCTGGGTGGTCTGTAAATAGACCAAATTTTTGTGGTCAGTGAACACTTGAAAGGGAAAGCGAGCCCCCTCCAGGAGATGTCTCCACTCGGAAAAGGCCAACTTCATGGCTAGCAACTCCCTATCCCCAATGGAATAACTCCTCTCCACTGGTGTGAAGGAATAAGGAATTTGCCCGCAAGAGGTCGAAGACCCTGCAAACATCTCTCCGGTGGGTGTCCATATCTGGAGAAAAGATGAGAATGTCATCCAGATAGACTACCACAGAGGTGG
>JARQOD010006051.1:0-44863 GCA_033576555.1 Oophaga sylvatica | reverse complement strand
GAAGACCGGGATTCCCTCTGTCAGCTGTTACAGGAGCTCATCGATCCGGCAGAAGATGGTGGAGGAAGCGCTGGACACCGGCGGTGTTAAGATGTGTGAAGACCGGGATTCCCTCTGTCAGCTGTTACAGGAGCTCATCGATCCGGCAGAAGATGGTGGAGGAAGCGCTGGACACCGGCGGTGTTAAGATGTGTGAAGACCGGGATTCCCTCTGTCAGCTGTTACAGGAGCTCATCGATCCGGCAGAAGATGGTGGAGGAAGCGCTGGACACCGGCGGTGTTAAGATGTGTGAAGACCGGGATTCCCTCTGTCAGCTGTTACAGGAGCTCATCGATCCGGCAGAAGATGGTGGAGGAAGCGCTGGACACCGGCGGTGTTAAGATGTGTGAAGACCGGGATTCCCTCTGTCAGCTGTTACAGGAGCTCATCGATCCGGCAGAAGATGGTGGAGGAAGCGCTGGACACCGGCGGTGTTAAGATGTGTGAAGACCGGGATTCCCTCTGTCAGCTGTTACAGGAGCTCATCGATCCGGCAGAAGATGGTGGAGGAAGCGCTGGACACCGGCGGTGTTAAGATGTGTGAAGACCGGGGATTCCCTCTGTCAGCTGTTACAGGAGCTCATCGATCCGGCAGAAGATGGTGGAGGAAGCGCTGGACACCGGCGGTGTTAAGATGTGTGAAGACCGGGGATTCCCTCTGTCAGCTGTTACAGGAGCTCATCGATCCGGCAGAAGATGGTGGAGGCAGCGCTGGACACCGGCGGTGTTAAGAGTGTGAAGACCGAGGGATTCCCTCTGTCAGCTGTTACAGAAGCTCATCGATCCGGCAGAAGATGGTGGAGGAAGCGCTGGACACCGGCGGTGTTAAGATGTGTGAAGACCGGGGATTCCCTCTGTCAGCTGTTACAGGAGCTCATCGATCCGGCAGAAGATGGTGGAGGCAGCGCTGGACACTGGCGGTGTTAAGACGAGTGAAGACCAGGGATTCCCTCTGTCAGCTGTTACAGAAGCTCATCGATCCGGCAGAAGATGGTGGAGGAAGCGCTGGACACCGGCGGTGTTAAGATGTGTGAAGACCGGGGATTCCCTCTGTCAGCTGTTACAGGAGCTCATCGATCCGGCAGAAGATGGTGGAGGCAGCGCTGGACACCGGACGGATCCTTCCTGAGGATCCTGAGACGCCAGTGAGGCAGGAGCGCAGCGAAGATCAGTGGTTGTTTCTGCCTGCGGAGAATAAGCTGCGGTGACTGACAGTGCTGCTGGATGTCGGCCCATTTGATGAGGAGGTGCTGAGGATTCCTTTGGCGTTTCTGGCACCTTTCTCTGGGACACCTGTGGAACTCAGTCCAGCCATCTGGGATCGCGATCATTCCTGCACTATACACTGAAGCAGAAGCGGTGCCGGGGGGGATTCTCCAGCCTATGACGTATGATACCATAAATGGACTTGTATTACTGCTCTCTATACTGGAGAGCCTGTGTTTAGAGGTGAATTACCAGCCGGCTCAGGGTAGTGAATGAAGGATAGGAGCTACTGGGTGCTATACTTTACAATAGATTGCACGGCTACAGAATATCTATAGTCTTTGTTTAAATCTTATATTTATAACCTTTCAGCCAGGATTTGATGATTATTTTCTTCATTTCTATTTAAACAAATCTGTAACAAGAGTTACTTTTTTGGCTATATAGATCTTATATTAGCTTTTATTGTTATTTCAATACTACTAGTTGGTAATACTAAAGAAATGATTGTTTTTTATTATGCTAATGCTTACATTAGCTACCTGCTTGACTGTTGATCTGCTATTAGGATAATTTAGTGAAAGGGTTTGATTTAAAATAATATACCGTGGTCTTCATCTACAAATTTTCTAAACATAAAATTTGGTAGTAGGTTCACTACTTACAAGAAATTTACAACTGGTATAATATACCGTATTATTATATTCGATATATATATAATTTGATATTTAGGATTCTTTAATTTTAATTGGATCCATATACTTATTTGAATTTTGAGTTATCTAAATACGTAATAGGATCAAATTTAGCAAGTGTTACAAAATTTAAAGGTGAATTTGAGCCGGCAAGATACTCATCTTGTAATAATACACAAAATGTCAGACCCAACAAAATATAAACCTCAGAGAAATAGACCTTCAACATTCCTTTCTCACCGAAATCTTATGATTTTCTGAGCCCTAAGGGAGGAAAAATCTTCTATTATCTCTAAACATCCATCCAGACCATCGTATAATAACATCACAAAAAAAGGGCAGACTAAGGGCAAATCTGTTGTACTGTAAGTGTTAATACTAAATCATCCTCTGCAATAATTTCAGATAATGAGCGAAAAACGTCTCTTTCTTCAGACAGCTCTCTTGTGGAAGGAATGGATACTTCTGCCTCAGCCAAAAGAAGAGCTACAGCTGACAGAGGTGAGGGGGAAGCTGGATCACAAAATGATTCTAACCAGTTTTCAAGCGACTCCTCTCCCAATGACCGTCCAATTAAATCCCTTGCAAAAAAAGTGTCTTTACTCTGCCCAAGCAGGTGGATTTAATAGAAAAAGCAAGGGAGACACAAAGCGCAATAGGGTCTTATCCGATAGTAAGTTATCACTTTTTTAAGTAGGAAGCTGCTCACCTGGTATTAGGTGGTTAAAGCACATGTAGTAGAGGCAGCCGCAGATCCACAGGTCGGTCAACGACCCGACAATACAATGCACTGCAGAAAAGATGTGGATTCCAGTCCGCGCTGCCCAAATAATAGATTTCCAAGACGTAGTAGCAGTTAAAAAGTGGTTTAATCTACGCGTTTCAGGGTGAATACCACCCCTTCTTCAGGAAAATACCACATATAGCTTACCTAGGGTTAGGATTACATGTTCCTCCTATCATGTTAGATAATATTTCAGGAATTAAATCTACTGAAGATTTTATCCAAATTATCACCAAAACAATACAAGAAAATCTAAAAATTGGCTTTGAAACCCAGCAACAATCATTTCAGATTGTCTGTGACAACATTTCTCTTCGACTTGAAAAATCTGAGAAACGGATAGATAAAGTTGAAGACACTACTGAATGTCTTTCCAAAATAACCTCAGATCTTCAAGCTGAAATCAACAGTGTAAAGATGAAATTAGCAGACTTAGAAGACCGCAGCAGACGCAACAACTTAAAATTAGAGGTATTCCTGACGACGTTCTGCAAGCAGAATTAGTGGATTACGTAAAAAACCTGTTAAAAAAAGCCATAGCAACCTTATCAGAATTAGAGCTGAATATTGACAGAATACACTGTCTCCTGTGTCCCAACAAAATCTTCCCAGAAAAACCAAAAGACACTATTGTGCGCCTGCATTTTTATAAAACAAAGGAAAAAATCCAGAACTATGTCCAAGATAACGGCTCTTTCCCCAAAAACCTTTTAGCCACATTAAAATCTTCGCAGATTTCTCAAAGAATACTATTGATACAAGAAAAGAATTTAGGGAAGTTACACAATGTTTAACCCCTTAACGACCGTCGATGCGCCTTTTAACGGTGGCAGTTAAGGGTACATAAACCACAGAGCCGTGAATTAACGGCACTGTGTAAAAAGTGTATAGCACCCCCCAGAGTCAGAATTTCTCCATGGTCTCGGCTGCCGGGGGTAGTCGAGACCCCAGAGAACATCATTCTGGTCGTGTTTTACCGACCCCGGTGTTGTGATCGCTGTTATTAACCGTTATAACGGCGACCGGAAAAAAAAAGTCAGATTTGCCATTTAATTTCTTTCTCCTCTAATGTGATCGCACATCAGAGGAGAGAGAAATAGGGTCCCTGATCCCCACTGGTACTTCTTGGTGTCCCTTGGTCCTCCTGCTTCCCCCCACAGCTACCAGCGTCTTCTTCCAGTAAGAAAATGGCGGGCGCAGTGCGCCCACCGAGATCGGCCGGCACCCGGCAACAATGGGTAGATTTTTCCTATTGGTTCATTTTGGTCACTGTGATACACCCTAAAAAAATAGTAAGTAACCCCCACTGTATTACCCTCTTAGTTCGGGAAAAAATATAAAATAAAGAAAATATATTTGTTTCCATTTTCCCATTAGAGTTAGAGTTAGGCTGAAGTTAGTTGGGCTAAATTTTAAGGTTAGGCTAACGTGAATTGGGCTATAGTTTTAGGGTTAGGGTTTGGGATAGGGTTGTGTTGGGGTTAGGTTTGTGGTTACGGTTATGGTTAGGGTAGGGGTTAGGGTTGGAGTTAGAGTTGGGGGGTTTCCACTGTTTAGGTACATCAGGGGCTCTTCAAACACGACATGGTGCCACCATTGATTGCAGCCAATTTTGCGTTCAAAAAGTCAAACGGTGCCCCCTCCACTCTGAGCTCTGCCGTGCACCCAAACAGAGGCTTACCCCCACATATGGGATATCATCATACTCAGGTCAAATTGCAAAACAACTTTGGAGGTCTAATTTCTCCTGTTACCCTTAGGAAAATAAAAAATTGGAGGCTAAAAAATGATTTTGTTGAAAAAAAATGATTTTTTATTTTCATGGCTCTGCGTTATAAGCTTCTGTGAAGGACTTGGGGGTTCAAAGTTCTCACCAGACATCTAGATAAGTTCCTTAAGGGGTCTAGTTTCCAAAATGGGGTCACTTGTGGGGGGTTTCTACTGTTTCGGCACATCAAGTGCTCTACAAACGCAATATGACGCCCGCAGACAATTCCAACAAAGTCTGCATTCCAAAACGGCGCTCCTTCCCTTCCGAGCTCTGCCATGTGCCATGTGCCAAAACAGTGGTTCCCCCCCACATATGGGGTGTCAGCGTACTCAGGACAAACTGGAAAACAACTTAATAGGCTTGAAATCCGCAGCAAAAATGCTGAAAGAATTGACACTGCAGATTTAAATCTGCATGAAAAAAATAAGGAACGTGTGCATGAGACTTCAGGATTTCGATTCACTTTGCTGGTATCAGGAAAATCTTCAGGT
This sequence comes from Oophaga sylvatica, assembly GCA_033576555.1. NCBI lineage: Eukaryota > Metazoa > Chordata > Amphibia > Anura > Dendrobatidae > Oophaga > Oophaga sylvatica. The sequence goes on along the minus strand of JARQOD010006051.1, from coordinate 39,876 downwards.
TTATGGACTAATCGGTGCAAGAACAAAAAAAAATAAAAATTCTGCAACGTGTGCACAGTCACTAAGGTAGCTGAGCTTGCAGTTCATTTAGCCCAGTGTGATGAAATAATTGTGATGATGCAACCCTCAGATTGTCCTAGCGACTGTAATAGACAATGTAATAGTGACTGACATTGTAATAGTATATAGCAGACTTTGGCTGTGATGTTAAAATTACACTATCGGTCCTAGCTGGCCATGTGAGTGGACGCATAGGAGAGAGCTCCCGCTGCCATTTATGCTTTAATCCTATGCAGGCACCGCTGCAAGCAATAAATTGTGCCATACCTGCTGGCTGAAGGTCCCGGGAGCTGAGGGGGGCTGTTTGGAGGCCCGGTGGAGGAAGAGATGACCCGAAAGAGGCAGAAGGACGCGGGTGTAGGAGATACTGGCACTATCCAAGATGGCGCCGCAGCCAGGGAGGACACTTAAAAAGCTAACGCTGCATGTCAGCGGCGTATGGAGGCTGCTGCAAAGCTAAGACAGCTTGCCTGGGTAGAAGGAGTTGAGGAGACAGAGACACCGACGGTGGATCTGATAAGGAGGAGGAGGAGGAAGCAGTCCCTGGAGGGAAGAATGAGGTAAAGAAGAGGGTACGGGGAGGCAGCATGGTGGTGGAAATAGGAGCTGGTAAAGAAGTGATATCAGGAGGAGAGCCGACCCTGAGGGACGTCTTTACATTAGTTTCCTCATGTAAGCATTCCTTAAATGCTTTAACACTTCAGGTGCAAGAAGTTAAAGAGGAAATGACACATATAAATGCTGCCCTACAGAAGGTGGACAAACGCATGGGTGTAATGGAGGAGAGGGTGAGCACTACAGAAGATCATGTAGTAAATGGCGGAGAAAAAGCTTGCTCAAGTGATGTCAGAACTGGCTGCAAAAAATGAGGATTTGGAAAATAGATCCAGTAGAAATAATCTACGTATAGTGGGTCTGCCGGAAAAAACGGAGGGGAGAAATCCTACTGAGTTCATTGAACGCTGGCTGAGGGAGAAAATTGGATTTGAGACGCTGACAAAAGTTTTTGCTGTTGAGAGATCTCATAGGGTCCCACCGCAGCCCCTGCTCCTGGAGCTAAACCCCGTACTATGCTTGCCAAAATACTGAACTATAGGGACAGAGACATTGTGCTCAGGAAGGCCAGAGAAATGGAGGATCTAACTCATGGGCGTACCCACCGTGGGGCAGGGGGGGGCCGTTGCCCCCCCCTAGGAGCAGGGGCGCGCCGTGCCAAGATGAGGCCATCGCATCAGCCGCCCTTTAAAAGGTGCTTCTGGGCTGGCTGCGACTCACATACTAGACTGTATGGGCTCTTTCCAGCGGTGTGACATCCTTCCCGGGGGCGTGTTCTGCAAAGCCAGGAAGCCAGGAAGAGAAGCCGTGTGCTTGCTGCAGGAGGGAAATCTGAGGTCAGTCAGAGTCCTCAGTGACATAGGAGGATTTATTAATTAATGGGTTGATGTCTCCTTATCTACAGTAATATATACCTGACAGGAGCCTGTACAGTCTATATCTACAGTCTGTAGATATAGACTGTATGGGCTCCTGTCAGGTATATATTACTGTAGATATAGACTGTACGGGCTCCTGTCAGGTATATATTACTGTAGATATAGACTGTATGGGCTCCTGTCAGGTATATATTACTGTAGATATAGACTGTATGGGCTCCTGTCAGGTATATATTACTGTAGATATAGACTGTACGGGCTCCTGTCAGGTATATATTACTGTAGATATAGACTGTACGGGCTCCTGTCAGGTATATATTACTGTAGATATAGACTGTACGGGCTCCTGTCAGGTATATATTACTGTAGATATAGACTGTATGGGCTCCTGTCAGGTATATATTACTGTAGATATAGACTGTAAGGGCTCCTGTCAGGTATATATTACTGTAGATATAGACTGTACGGGCTCCTGTCAGGTATATATTACTGTAGATATAGACTGTACGGGCTCCTGTCAAGTATATATTATTGTAGATATAGACTGTACGGGCTCCTGTCAGGTATATATTACTGTAGATATAGACTGTAAGGGCTCCTGTCAGGTATATATTACTGTAGATATAGACTGTACGGGCTCCTGTCAGGTATATATTACTGTAGATATAGACTGTACGGGCTCCTGTCAGGTATATATTACTGTAGATATAGACTGTACGGGCTCCTGTCAAGTATATATTATTGTAGATATAGACTGTACGGGCTCCTGTCAGGTATATATTACTGTAGATATAGACTGTATGGGCTCCTGTCAGGTATATATTACTGTAGATATAGACTGTATGGGCTCCTGTCAGGTATATATTACTGTAGATATAGACTGTACGGGCTCCTGTCAGGTATATATTACTGTAGATATAGACTGTACAGGTTCCTGTCAGGTATATATTACTGTAGATATAGACTGTACAGGTTCCTGTCAGGTATATATTACTGTAGATATAGACTGTATGGGCTCCTGTCAGGTATATATTACTGTAGATATAGACTGTACAGGTTCCTGTCAGGTATATATTACTGTAGATATAGACTGTACAGGTTCCTGTCAGGTATATATTACTGTAGATATAGACTGTATGGGCTCCTGTCAGGTTTATATTACTGTAGATATAGACTGTATGGGCTCCTGTCAGGTATATATTACTGTAGATATAGACTGTACAGGTTCCTGTCAGGTATATATTACTGTAGATATAGACTGTACAGGTTCCTGTCAGGTATATATTACTGTAGATATAGACTGTACAGGTTCCTGTCAGGTATATATTACTGTAGATATAGACTGTATGGGCTCCTGTCAGGTATATATTACTGTAGATATAGACTGTACAGGCTCCTGTCAGGTATATATTACTGTAGATATAGACTGTACGGGCTCCTGTCAGGTATATATTACTGTAGATATAGACTGTACAGGCTCCTGTCAGGTATATATTACTGTAGATATAGACTGTACGGGCTCCTGTCAGGTATATATTACTGGAGATGTAGACTGTATGGGCTCCTGTCAGGTATATATTACTGTAGATATAGACTGTACGGGCTCCTGTCAGGTATATATTACTGTAGATATAGACTGTATGGGCTCCTGTCAGGTATATATTACTGTAGATATAGACTGTATGGGCTCCTGTCAGGTATATATTACTGTAAATATAGATTGTACGGGCTCCTGTCAGGTATATATTACTGTAGATATAGACTGTATGGGCTCCTGTCAGGTATATATTACTGTAGATATAGACTGTACGGGCTCCTGTCATATTACTGTAGATATAGACTGTACAGGCTCCAGTCAGGTTTATATTACAGTAGATATAGACTGTACAGGCTCCTGTCAGGTATATATTACATCTACAATAATATATACCTGGCAGGAGCTCATACAGTCTATATCTACAGTAATATATACCTGACAGGAACCTGTACAGTCTATATCTACAGTAATATATACCTGACAGGAGCCCGTACAGTCTATATCTACAATAATATATACCTGACAGGAGCCTGTACAGTCTATATCTACAGTAATATATACCTGACAGGAGCTCATACAGTCTATATCTACAGTAATATATACCTGACAGGAGCCCATACAGTCTATATCTACAGTAATATATACCTGACAGGAGCCTGTACAGTCTATATCTACAGTAATATATACCTGACAGGAGCCCGTACAGTCTATATCTACAGTAATATATACCTGACAGGAGCCTGTACAGTCTATATCTACAGTAATATATACCTGACAGGAGCCCGTACAGTCTATATCTACAGTAATATATACCTGACAGGAGCCTGTACAGTCTATATCTACAGTAATATATACCTGACAGGAGTCCATACAGTCTATATCTACAGTAATATATACCTGACAGGAGCCCATACAGTCTATATCTACAGTAATATATACCTGACAGGAGCCCGTACAGTCTATATCTACAGTAATATATACCTGACAGGAGCCCGTACAGTCTATATCTACAGTAATATATACCTGACAGGAGCCCGTACAGTCTATATCTACAGTAATATATACCTGACAGGAGCCCATACAGTCTATATCTACAATAATATATACCTGACAGGAGCCCGTACAGTCTATATCTACAGTAATATATACCTGACAGGAACCTGTACAGTCTATATCTACAGTAATATATACCTGACAGGAGCCTGTACAGTCTATATCTACAGTAATATATACCTGACAGGAGCCCATACAGTCTATATCTACAGTAATATATACCTGACAGGAGCCCGTACAGTCTATATCTACTGTAATATATACCTGACAGGAGCCCGTACAGTCTATATCTTCAGTAATATACTGTATATCTGACATACAGAGGCTGGGCTGGGGCTGATGTATATACAGGTGCTGGTCTGGGGCACATTATTAAAAGAAGGAGACAATGATGGGGCATATTACTACAAGAAGGGGACAATGATGGGGCATATTTCAGGGTGGAATCTACTTGCATTCCATGCTTAAATCTATCTATCTATCTATCTATCTATCTATCTATCTATCTATCTATCTATCTATCTATCTATCTATCTATCTATCTATCTATCTATCTATCTATCTATCTATCTCTATCCCATATCTATCTATCTATCTATCTATCTATCTATCTATCTATCTATCTATCTATCTATCTATCTATCTATCTATCTATCTATCTATCTATCTATCTAAAAAGAAGAAAATTAGAGCAGCACAAAGAAAGAGTCCTGGTGCAGAGCCCCCAGGCAAATACCAAACATCAATTATAGAAATCCAGACAAATTGGAGGCAGCACACCGTTTGTAGTGAATAAAAAGCTGTTTAATAAGACCAAAAGGCGACGTTTTGGTCCAAACAACAGAACCTTTCTCAAGGCTTGAGAAAGGTTTGTGTTGTTTGGACCGAAATGTCGCCTTTTGACCTTATTAAATAGCTTTTTTTTTCACTACAAACTATGTGCTGCCTCCAATTTGTCTGGTTTTCTATCTATCTATCTATCTATCTATCTATCTATCTATCTATCTATCTATCTATCTATCTATCTATCATTCAATTTTTTTCCCCAAAGATCAATCCAATTGCTGTGTTTAGAAAGGGCAGTGTGAATGGCTCAGTGTCAGTGTGTGATAAACACGCATGAGCTTGAAGTCCCCTGCTGAACAGAAGAGAAGACTGCAAAGGTAAGCCTAAAATCAATAAATTGTTTACATAATAGGATTGATCATGGTGGTATTTCTCCTTGTATGTGATATTATTGGTCTTGGTATAAGGAATTATGTTGTGTATGGCGTTCATTTTCGTTTTATTCACATTTTTTGTTCTTATATTTTACAACCTGAACGACCATGGCTTGCCCCCCCCTAGTTTTGATCCTGGGTACGCCCATGATCTAACTGTTCATGGACAGAGGATTGCCATTTATCCGGATTATTCCGCTGCAGTTCAGAATCAGAGAATGAAGTTTACTGGGGTCAAGAGACGACTGAGGGAGTTGGGGGTGAAATACTCCATGTTGTTTCCTGCGAGGCTACGGGTGGTGGCTTTTGACAAAGTTCATTTTTTCCTGACACCAGAGGATGCTACCCAGTGGATTGACATTAATGCTAAGAAAATACAAGTCATAGGGGACTGAGAGTCCATGGTGACCCGGATACGGGATATTTGCCTATATCTGGAATAGGGGACTTGTGTATATTACATACCTGCTCAATGCTGGTGCTGTTTTCAACTTTCGAAGTTTTGAGTTTGGACAGGTTTTTTGATTGGCCAGACGGTGCAGCAATAGATAATATGAAGGGAGGAGGAGGGCTTACAATGGTGTACTGCAAATGTGTACTGTAATTTCTTTACTTAGTCGTATGTTCTGCAATGTTTCATGCAATGTAAAGAGATGAGGTTTAATGGTGGCGGGAGGCGGGAGGGGAAAGTAAACTACGAGAGAGTGTTTGCAATGGGCAGAGGAGCCCCGCTCTCGATGAGAGGAAGAAGCTTTAGTTGTGGGGGGGACAGGGGTGGGAGTTGGGACTTAAAAGGGTGGGGGGGATTAGACAGCACGTATTAGGGGGAGAGGATACCCTGATGAATGATGAGCGGTGTGATGGGGGACCGTATTAAAATATTGAGTTGGAATGTGAGAGGCCTAGCGGATAAGACCAGACGGGTGGCGGTTCTACAGTATGCTCGAGATCAAAGGGCCTCATTGATTTGCCTGCTGGAGACACACCTGGTGCGTGAGAAGGTTGATGTTTTACGTAGGCGCTGGATACAAAAAGCGTATCATTCTACTTTTTCTACATATTCGAGGGGAGCGTCAGTACTGGTCTCTGCGGGGGCGCGCTATAAAGAGGTGGAGGTGTATGTTGATGCCGATGGTCAATATGTGGTGGTGAAATGTAAAATGTTTGGGGTGTTGCTGTGTGTAGTGGCTATGTACATTCCTCCTCCTTACTCCAGCAAGAAAATTAGAGAAGTGTTGGAGGCGGTGGGACGTGGGGGCTCGATACCGCTGTTAATTATTGGGGACCTTAACAATATATGTGATGATTTCTGGGACAGGAATAAAAACATTCAGAATAGGTCCGAGGGTCATGTTACTGCTTTCGGTATATATATTCGGGAGATTGGCATGATTGATTTATGGATAGTACGACATGTGGGGGAGAGGGGGTGCTCTTTGTTATGATTTGGTAGCTGAGGAGAGCAAGCAAAAAAGGAAATACACCAGAGAGGTTGGAATCTATGGGATTGCAGTACCCTGACTAACCACCACAACTAGAGGCAGCCGTGGAGCGTACCTACGTTGGTCCTAGACGCCTCGTCACAGCCTGAGAAGCTAACTACACCTAAATACAGAAAGAGGAAAACTATCTGCCCCTGAGCAGATCCCCAAAGAACATAGAAAGCCCCCAAACATGTAATGGCGGTTAGACAAGAGGAAATACAAACACAGACAGAAAATAGTATGAGCAAACGTTGGGGCCCAAACTTCCTAAATAGAAAAGGATAGGAAGGACACTTACTGCAATCCCAAAAAACCCTGAAAAGTACCAACTCTACTAATTACAAAAACACCTGAGATCACACGACCTCTACCACCTAAATTAGTTCTCTGGTGTAACAAAACTAAACAGCAGCCACTGAAAAAACTGGAAAAGGCAAATGAACAAACAACAGTGGCTGAACTAAACTGAGAGGAGCACAAGCCCCCGGAGGGGACTCGGCAGACCCCCACAGAAGTGCAGGACAAAATGCAAAAAGCAAGCACAAAAAACTAAAAGAAGAAAATGTCTTATCTGTTAGCAGAAGATGCAGGCACGAAACAACAAGCTACAAAGTGAACAGGAATCAAAGATGAGACCAGAACAATTGATCACCGGCAACCCTGATGGGAGGGAACCTCCCTTATATAAGACCAGTCAGTAACACCTGATCGCCAATCTTCACAATCTTCATTGGATAGTTCAGTACTGTTTGTAACCACCAGAGGGAGCTTCTGCTCAGAATTCATTTCTAGCACATTCACAACAGCTCTTGTTATTCACCGGCTCATGATACCCTATCTAGAATAGGGCTCTAGGCAATGGGATGTTAGACACAATGGTAGGGGACGTGAGGTACCTGCCACAGGCTTTCTCAGATCACAGTCCGATTGAGGTAGAGTTACGACCGATGGGAACACAAGCCATGTGTAGGGGAGAGAGGAAAATTCACCCTAACTGGTTGCATAGTGTGGATCTAGAGAGCATACAGCGAGAGGTAGAGGAATTTTTTGAGCTCAATGACGGGAGTGCGGATATATCCACTATATGGGGGCAATGAAAGCGTATCTGAGAGGTTTGCTGTTTAGAGATATTAGTAGATGTAAGCGGCGGGCTAAACAGGCAGAGAAAGCTGTGGTGGAAAGTCTAAGAGGTGCAGAAGATGAGATGGCTATACTTGGTACCCCTGAGGCTGGGAAACGGTTAAAGAAGCTCAGAATAATGTGATAAAATTCTTCTGGAAAGGGCGGAGAGGAAGAGGGAATTTCAGAGATTGGCTTATTACCAGGAGGGGAGAAGGTGGGCCACATGCTGTCGCTGGTGGCTTCTGCCCAGAGGAGTACCTCGTTTGTGCATTCGCTGATCTCTGGAAATGGCACAAAGGTGTCGGAGACTCCAAAGATTTTAAGAGTCTTTAAGGACTTTTAATAATAATAATAATAATAATCTTTATTTATATAGCGCCAACATATTCCGCAGCGCTTTACAGTTTAACAGGGCAGTTAGGATATTAAAGATAATGTTGGAGGTGAATGTGGTGCAGGGCAGGTGACGCAGGAAAGATTCAGAAGACACAGCAGAGTGCAGTTTTCTTTACCTTTTACTAAGCAATGCAGGTACAGTCCGGGGCTCAGGTTACGATGGTTCTGAAGTCGGTCGGCCTGAAAGCAATTTGGGAATCTCCTTAGGTGGGTTGTGAGGCCTCCTTTCTTGCACTATTCTCTGAGGTACTTGCTGCTGTAGACTCTATTCAAGTTCCTCTCTCTGTCTGCTACGTAGGTAGAACTCCACTAGTATGACAGGCAACTGTAGCCTGCTTCAGGGATCGCTCCTATCTCCGGCTCATACGTGCTGATGTGTCGTCGAGTATCATTTGGGGACAGAGAATCTGCGGTCTTCTGCCCTCCGGATTCTGCTGCTGGGGCTTTATTACCCACACAGCCTCAGGCTCCGGGGCCCGGTCTCTGGCGCTCAAGCCTGGGTGCTGAGCTCAGCTATAGCTCCTGTCCCCAGCTCCTCTCCACACGTCCTGTCTCAACCATATTCAGGCTCTAACTCACTACTAACTTCCTGCTTCTGACCAGAGAGAGCAGCTCCCCTGAAGTCGGGTTAGAGCTCCCCCTGCTGGCCTGGAGCATGAACTGTGTTGTATGCTGGAACTACCTGATAAGGGGACTCCTTCCTTGCTTCCAGACAAGACATCACTCCCCCTGGAGGGAGGCAAGACGATTGTGGCAACAGGACTCCTGGGGTGCCACATGTTCGATTAAAGGTTTTAAAGTAGAATATCAGGTGTAATTAGAACTTCTGTAGAATCAATGGAACATAACAGGTTTCATGCAAAAAAAGTTTATACACTAACTATGGAGCCACAGTTGTGTCAATTTGAATTTTTTTTTACCACAAAATAGGCAGAAGTTTCATGCCCAAAATCACATACATTTGTCATTTGTTTGGGTGTTGTAAAACAAATGTAACAGGCTCATCCATGAAAGTCTGAATCACGTGTACAATTTAGCTCAGAGTCTGCTGCTCCATGGTAAACAGCACCAGGACTCCACAGGGGCAATGCCACAGGTAAGCGCCACACACTGCAGTAACTCTAGAACCACCATTCAGCTGATGGGTCATGTGACTATTTAAAGAGAGGTAGGAGAGGTTACCAACCAACATCAGCAGAGCAGCCTTAAAAAAACTGCTAGCAAGAGACTGACATTAAGGCCAGAGTCACACTAGAGAGGAATATGGACGAGTGCTAAGTGAGAAAAAATCGCACAGCACTCGGACCAATGTTAATCTTTGGGGCAGCTCCCATCATCTGTTTTTTTCTCCGCCGTTTTATATGTGCGATTGAAATTGCAGCATGCTGCGATTTGCACCGTATATCGGACGAGACTCGCCAATGCAAGTCTATGGGTGCAAGAAAAAAATGGATTATACACGGACCAGACGTGTGACTTGCAAAAATACACACCGGTGTCCTTAGAAAAGACCGCAATTCAGTGCGCTATGCTGTAAAATCACACTGACAGGTTAAAATAGAATAGATAGAATACATGTATACACATAGTATAGGTATAATATATATATATATACAGTACAGACCAAAAGTTTGGACACACCTTCTCATTCAAAGATTTTTCTGTATTCATGACTATGAATATTGTAGAATCACACTGAAGGCATCAAAACTATGAATTATCACATGTGGAATTATACATTACACTTTACAAAAAAGTGTGAAACAACTGAAAATATGTCTTATATTCTAGGTTCTTCACCTTTTGCTTTGATGACTGCTTTGCACGCAGAAAAGGTGAACGGATGGACTCTACATGCCTGGTTCCCACCGTGAAGCATGGAGGAGGTGGTGTGATGTGTGGGGGTGCTTTGCTGGTGACACTGTTGGGGATTATTCAAAATTGAAGCGGTGAGCAGTCCAGCTCACCCCAAACTATCTCGATTGGGTTCAGGTCTGGTGACTGTGGAGGCCAGGTCATCTGGTGTAGCACCCCAACACTCACCTTCTTGGTCAAATAGCCCTTACACAGCCTGGAGGTGTTTGGGGTCATTGTCCTGTTGAAAAATAAGTGATGGTCCAACTAAACACAAACCGGATGGAATAGCATGCTGCTGCAAGATGCTGTGGTAGCCATGCTGGTTCACTATGCCTTCAATTTTGAATAAATCCCCAACAGCATCACCAGCAAAGCACCCCCACACCATCACACCTCCTCCATGCTTCACGGTGGGAACCAGGCATGTAGAGTCCATCCGTTCACCTTTTCTGCGTGCAAAGCAGTAGTCAAAGCAAAAGGTGGCTACTGTGAAGAACCTAGAATATAAGACATATTTTCAGTTGTTTCACACTTTTTTGTAAAGTGTAATGTATAATTCCACATGTGTTAATTCATAGTTTTGATGTCTTCAGCGTGATTCTACAATTTTCATAGCCATAAAAATACAAAAAATCATTGAATGAGAAGGTGTGTCCAAACTTTTGGTCTGTACTGTACATGTCATTGACACACATATATATAGTGGGTTCGGAAAGTATTCAGACCCCTTAATATTCTTCACTCTTTGCTTCGTTGCAGCCATTTGGTAAATGCAAAAAAGTTCATTTTTTTCTCATTAATGTACACTCTGCTCCCCATCCTTACTGAAAAAAACAGAAATGTAGACATTTTTGCAAATTTATTAAAAAATAAAAACTGAAATATCACATGGTCATAAGTATTCAGCCCCATTGCTCAGTATTGAGTAGAAGCACCTTTTGAGCTAGTACAGCCATGAGTCTTTTTCACATGTGCTGTTACTTAGCCCTATTCTCCCATTTTGTATATGCTTTTTTCATTTTTATTGCCCAGATGTAGTACTTTGCATTTTTCCCTGTTAAAAACCATTCTGTTAGTTGCTGCCCACTGCTCCAGTTTATTTATATCTTTTTGAATCCTCTCTCTCTCTTCTCTAGTATTAGCTACCCCTCCTAGCTTTGTGTCATCAGCAAATTTGATCAGTTTACCCACAATTCCTTCATCTAAATCATTGATAAAGATGTTGAACAATACAGGGCCCAAAACAGAGCCTTGTGGCACCCCACTTCAGACATTCTTTCAACTGGATGTGCAGCCATTTACAACCACTCTTTGGGTCCGATAACTAAGCCAGTTATGAATCCACCTAACAGTTGCCTTGTCCATTCCATACTTAGTCATTTTTTCAATAAGGATTGTGCGAGATACTTTGTCAAATGCTTTGCTGAAGTCAAGATATACTATACAGCATTTCCCTGATCCACCCAGTCAGTGATTCTGTCATAGAAGGAAATTAAGTTAAGGGTATGCCACACTAAACAACATCGCTAACAGGATCGCTAAAAAACGTCACTATTTAGCGATCCCGTTAGCGATGTTGTAGTGTGCGGCAGCTGCCAGCGACGAGCTTCCTGCTGTGATCTCGCTCGTCGCTGGAATCGCTCCGGACCCTATTTCATCGTCGGCGCTCCCGCTGGGTAAGTATTATCGCTGAGTGTGGCACCTTTTCTTAGCGATTTAGCGGTACTTTTGTACCGCTAAAGTCGTTAAGGAGATCGCTAACCGCGATAGCGTCCTTAACGATATCGCTAAGTTAAGCCGCACTCAGCGATATACAAACAATCCCGCTAGCGATCTCATTAGTATGCGACGCTAACGAGATCGCTAGCGGGATTGTGTAGTGTGGCAGTACCTTTAGTCTGACATGACTTATTAGTTACAAACCCATGCTGACTCTGTTTAATCACTTCATTCTTATCCAGGTACTTGCATACATGCTCTTTAATAATTTGTTCAAAGATCTTTCCTGGTATAGAAGTCAGACTCACCGGCCTGTAGTTCCCTGGGTCCACCTTCTTCCCCTTTTTGAAGATAGGAACAACATTTGCTCTTTTCCAGTCTTCTGGGACTTCTCCTGTTCTCCAAGAATTTTCAAAGATTATGGACAGTGGTTCAAGAATTTCTTCTGCTATCTCCTTCAAGTACTCTGGGGTGTAATTCATCTGGACCTGGAGACTTGAATTCATTTAGGTTAGCTAAGTGTTTCCTCACTGTCTTTCTGTTTATAGATATCCTGGATTTTTCTATTCCTTTAATAGGACAGTGAAGATCAGTTGATGTTACATTTCCTTTCTGAGAGAAAACAGATGCAAAATAGGAATTTAAAAGTTCAGCCTTCTCAACATCCTTTCTTACCATTTCATCATTTTCATCCTGTAAAAATCCTATAGCATCTTTGACTTTTCTTTTACTTTTGACGTATCCCCAAAATCCTTTTTTGTTGCTTTTGTTGTCTCTTACAAGCCTTAATTCATTGTCAGCTTTAGATAATCTGATTTGTGCCCTGCAGGTTCTGCAGACGGCATTATATTCTTCTTTAGATATGCCTCCCTCTTTCCATTTGATAAACTTTCTTCCTTTTTAGCATGTGTTTAAGTTCTGTGTTCATCCATCCTGGTTTCCTTAAATGCTTCCTATTCTTCCCTCTTTTCGGAATTGTTAACGATTGTGCTTTGAGAATCTCATTTTTCAAGATTTTCCATCCTTCCTGGACATTTTTGTCCTTAAGGATATCCAGCCATTGGATCCCTCCAATTCTCTTTCTGAGTTCCTTAAAATCTGCCTTTCTGAAATCTAACCTTGACGTCTGAGTCTTCACAGGTCTTCCTCCTCTTGTTATCCAAAATTCTAAAATAGCATGGTCGCTACCTCCTAGTGTCCCAGCCACTCTTACCTCCTCAACCATTTCCTCCCTGTTTATGAGGATTAGATCCAAGGTAGCAGATCCCCTTGTTTTCTCCATTACCTTTTGGAAGATAAAGTTGTCAGCAAGAGAGGATAAGAATTTCCTTGACCTGTTAGTTTTGCCTGAGAGAGATTCCCAACAAATGTCTGGATAGTTGAAATCTCCTATGTCATATTTTTTGGAGAACTTGGCCATTTGATGCATAAAGAGGATCTCAAGGAAATGGGCAGCATGCAACGTAAATATGAGTGTCTGAGCAAAGGGTCTGAATACTTATGACCATGTGATAGTTCAGTTTTTCTTTTATAATAAATTTGCAAAAATTTCTACATTTCTGGTTTTTATTAGTCAAGATGGGGTGCAGAGTGTACATTAATGAGAAAAAAATGACCTTTTTTGCACTTACCAAATGGCTGCAATGAAACAAAGAGTGAAAAATTTAAAGGGGTCTGATTACTTTACAAACCCACTGTATTTATAGTTATATTTCATAGAGAAATAGATCGCAGAATAGGCTATAATTCAATTGTCGGCTTCTGTAAAATCATTGCAGAAGCCGACAGGATAGGAGACATGGTTTGTATACTGTACAGTAAACCATTGCAGAATATTTTGTTTTATATGTATCATTGACTGCTACTGTTAGAACTGTTTATACCTACAAAATCTCAGGGAGGAAAATGCCAAGTAAAATATCACATGAATCTTTATTAATATTAGAAGACATATATAATTAAAAAGAATATTTCAAATGGCTAAACACCAAATGGATCTGCAGACACAGGACAACTAATATCAAAATGTACATGCAAGAAAGGTTTTTTTTTAAATATAATACTAGAAATAGGCCCAATGCTATTGCATCGGGAGTGCGGTGAAATGAACAGTCCTGTTTAAATCTCCTGCGCCAGGGGCGCTCAGCCAATTCAAATCCGGCGTGGCACTGCTCGTTGGTCAGCCGGCGGGGCGGGGGAATTGAATCCTGTGACGCTCATTGGCTCAGCTGGCAGGCGGCTCAGCCAATGAGTATTGCCGTGCGGCTTTGGCGGGTGATTTAAATCCCGTGCCGCTCATTTGCTCAGCCTGCGGCAGCTCAACCATTGAGCGGTGCCACGCGGCTTTGAGCGGCGTGGGATTCAAATCCCCAGCCAAAGCTGCGCCCCTGGCGCTCAGCCAATGAGCGGCGTGGGATTCAAATCCCCCGCCCCGCCGGCTGAGCCAATGAGCGGTACCGCGCGGGATTTGAATCCCCCGCCAAAGCCGCGCGGCCAGGGGCGGCTCAGCCAATAAGCGGTGCGGCGCTGCTTTGGCGGGGGATTTGAGGGTATGTGCGCACATTGCAGATTTGACTGCTGAATTTTCTGCACAAAAACAGGACCTCTTGGCAGAAAACGCAGGTGCTTTTTGAATGCGTTTTTGTATGCTAAATAAAGATATGTTATTTAACCAAAAAAAAGGTTTGTGATGTCATTTCTTGTCCAACCTCCTCTTTTACATTTGTCCAACCCATGCTGCATTACACACACGGATAGACAGATAGATAGATAGATAGATAGATAGATAGATAGATAGATAGATAGATAGATAGATAGATAGATAGAATGGTACATAAATAGGTAATGACACAAACAAAATCTTCACGAAATATCATTAATTTAAAAAAAAATGGGAAAAAAGGCGTGGGCTCCCGCACAATTTTCTGCGCCAGAGGGGGAAAGCCGACGGCTGGGCCAATATTTCTAGCCTGGGAAGATGATACTACCCATGGAGCTTCCCAGGCTATGAATATCAGCCCGCAGCTAGCCTTTCAGGCTATTAAAATAGGGGGACCCCCCAAAAAAATGACATGGGGTCCCCCTAGAATTTATAGCCAGAAAGGCTACGCAGACAGCTGCGGGCTGATATTCATAGCCTAGGAAGGGGCCATGGATATTGACGCCCCCCTGGCTAAAAATCCCAGCACCCAGCCATCCCAGAATTGGCGCATCTGTACAATGCACCAATTCTGGCATTTAGCCCCTCTCTTCCCACTCCTGTGTAGCGGTGGGATATGGGATAATAAGGTGTTAATGTCACCTTGCTATTGTAAGGTGACATTAAGTCCGGTTAATAATGGAGCGGCGTCAATAAGACGCCTATCCATTATTAATCTTATATTAATAAAGGGTTAAAAAAGCACACACATAAGAATAAAGTATTTTAATGAAATAAAACAACATGGTTTTCATATTTTTATTACACGCCCAGATCCAAGCGACGCCCTCAGTCTCCTGTAATAAAATGTAAAAAAAATAAAGCAACCGTATACTCCCTGTCCTATGCAGTCCAATTAATAACGAATACCCCACAACGATTCCCCCTAAAGAACCGTGACATCAGGTGATGTCACTGCTCTATAGGGCCTCCCAGTGATGAACTGACAGGAGACAATGGCTCCAGCAGTGCATCACTGAGGTTACCTGAGTTCGTTCTCTCACTTTATGACAATGCTGCGTGGGAATTTTCTCACCCATCATTGCCGGTGAGAGAATAAACTGAAGTGATGTCATTCTCTCCTGGTGGCGGAGGGATACACACCGCGGAGGATTACCTCCGCTGTCAGTGTATCGCGGAGGCCGTGTAGAGCACTGACATCACCCGATGTCAGTGTTCTACAACGGAGATCGTCGTGGGACACTCGTGAATCACTGGACTACAGCAGAAAGGTAAGTATAGGTTGGTTTATTATTTTATTTTTATTACAGGAGATCGATGGCTTTGGGGAATTAGGTGATTGGTGAGTATGTACTCTATGTTATGTGTTGTATGTTATATGTATGTTCTGTATGTTATGTGTATGTTATATCTGTTATATGTAATGTATGTTATGTGTATGTAATGTATGGGTTTTTTTTACATTCAACACATTAGCCGGATGATGGGACTACTACTGTCCCATCATTGGCTAATGTGTCACTGTCACTATAGCCGGCATAGCCGGATGGGACTTGTAGTTCCATCGGATGATGCCTGCATACACAGACACACACACACACAGGCCCGCAGACCCCCACACAGCCCCGCACATACACAGATCACGCAGACTCCGGCACACACATACACAGCCCACACACTATATATGCACACAGTCACCGCCCAGACTCCACCCACACACTTCAGCTGAGGCTTGGCAGGGGATTCAAATCCCGCGCGGCACCGCTCATTGGCTCAGCTGCCGGGGCGGGGTATTTGAATCCCGCGCCGCTCATTGCCAATGAGCAGTGCCGTGCGGCTTGGCGAGGGATTCAAATCCCGCGCGGCATCGGCTGAATCAATGAGCGGTGCCGCGCGGCTTTGGCGGGGGATTTGAATACCACGCCGCTCTTTGACTCAGTCGGCGGCAGCCCAGCCAATGAGTGGTGCCGCGCGGCTTTGAGCAGCGCAGGATTAAATTCCCCAGACAAAGCCGTGCGGCACCACTCATTGGTTCAACCGATGCCGCGCGGGATTTGAATCCCTCGCCAAGCCGCGCGGCACCAGGGGGCGCTCAACCAATAAGCGTTGCTGCGCGGCTTTGGCGGGGGATTTGAATCCCGCACCGCTCATTGGCTCAGCTGGCGGGGCAGGTGATTTGAATCTCGGCCACCATCGGAATACCCATAATTTGGGTGTTTCAATATGGCGGCTGGCGTAGTTCCGGCCGCGGTGGATTGTGGGATAGCGACACAGTCGCCGGAAGCTGTGACAGAGCCGATTGGTAATTATATATTAGATTGTCAGATTGGTCTCCTAAAGAAAAAAATGAAAAATCCCTTAAAAAAGTGTACAAACAGTTGGTACTTATGAGATTCAACGTATCCAGACTGAACCTTTGCCCATAGCTAATAATACCTATACCACTAAGTTTTTAAATATAAAAGGTGATTTTACAAAGATACTAAAGTACTCTAATACAATCTGTGAAAAAAAGTCAATAAGCTATTAGTGCTTGTATATTCAATAAATATTATGTTAATGTAAAGGTTTAGCGGTATAAATAGTTAACTACCAGAAGGCTAATTTATTTCTATAGAGAAAGGCAAATCACTTAGTCATAGGAGAACCAAGAAACTAAAGGAGGGGCTCTTCATATACAACAATGTTCATTTTCATTATTGTTAGTATAGTGTTAATCACAGTGCATGTTTCTACTGAATACAAACATTCTTGCCAAATAAAGTCAGTGCAGTATATATATATATATAATATGTGCATAGTGCTGTTCAGCCACTGAATAATAATAATGAGGAGACACAAGATCTAAATAGAAAAAATATACATGACCTGGCTGCAGAATGCGCCCCTATGCGTGTTTCGCGTTAGCTTCTTCCTTATGGGGGTCAGTGACGTCACTGCTGACATCACTGATGCTGCGCAGCCTGACCCACAGTGAACTCTGCAGCATGGGAAAATGAACAGGCATTTTCCCACGCTGCAGAGTTCTCCGCGGGTTAGCCTATGAGTGAGCGGAGCAGCAGTGACGTCAGCGCTAATCACTGCCCCCTGCAGCTTCTCATTCATTCCTCAGTGGTTTACAGCCGAGGCGGTGGCATTAGCACGACTCCCGGTTGTAAACTGTTTAACCCTTGATATGGATTGCGGCATGGGACTTGACTGTACGGCGGACAGGTATGGGTATATTGTTTTTTTTTTTTTTGTTTTTTTTTACAGGACTTCGATTGGATTGGGAGTTTAAACAAGATGGCAAATCTGTGTTTTATTATTTCATTAAAAGACTTTATTCTACATGTGTGTGTTTATTTAACCCTTTAAAAACTTCAGGATTAGTGATGGATAGGTGTCTTATTGACACCTATCTATTACTAAGCCAGGCTTAATGTCACCTCACAATACAAATACTAACCCCTTATTATCCCATATGCCACAACTACAGGGCAGTGGGAAGATTGAGGCTTGATGTCAGAATTGTGACAATGTGACAATACCATGAACATTAGTAGTAGAACATAACATTATGTAGCAATACCACCAAACGTTATACGTATACTTTAACTATTTACATACGGCAATATATATACACTTAAGGGGTGGGACAAAACAGGAACATTCTTTCATCCCCTTCCAATTGCAGTCAGCAAACATGAAGAGAAAAGCAAATAAAAAGTACATTAATTAGTTCAGAAGACAGTACAAAAACTAAAAAAATTGCAGATAAAATAACCCCGAGTTAACCCTGCCTTGGCTGGAGAGATAGTTGGCTGTCCCTCAATTAACCTTATCCTACACTACATGCTGGGACACAGGTCTGTGACCTCCATACAAGATAGATTTTTTAAGGATAGGACCCTGATTCTGCAGTCAATTTAAGTCTAAGTTCACACTGGGCATTTTGGTGGCATTTTTTATGGTAATTTTCAGCTGCTTTTTACAGTACCAGCAAAGTCTATGAGATTTCAGAAATTTCATGCACACACATTGCTTTTTTGTCATCAGTATATTATACTTTGCATGGTTTTTTGGACATAGAGCATGTCACTTCTTTAAGAATTTTTTCAGTGTTTTTTCAGCATTTTTCATGCATTGACTTCGGCTGTGGTTCCACGATCCGGAACCACAGCGCTTTGGACGGAGCGGAAAGTCGGCTCCGCCCAAAGCCCCGCCCCCTAGTGAACGCGCGGTCAATCCGGATGTGTTCATGGAACACATCCGGAACACATCCGGAATGACCGCAGGGATACACAGGCCTGTGTTATTTCCCTTGTGGCGACGCTATGCTGTAACATCTGGACGCTGCGTGTTTGACGCTGCGCCAGCGCACAGCATCAAACACGCAGCAATTCCTGACTGTTTCCTGACCGTGGAAACATACCCTTAGGGTAAGGGTTAGGGTGAAAAAATGCTGAAAAAAAGGTTTCATGTTTTGCTGCGTTTTTTTGTGCCAAAACCTGATTCTATGTAATAGGACTTTTTTTTCCCAAAACTAAATTTTATCAGCATGCACAAGAGACAAATCTAGCATGCCCAAACCACCACAAAATGCATTAAAACCACAGCAAAAAATGTACGAAAAACCAAGGAAAACATGCTTTTTTCCTGCAGCTTCATTCCTGCTAACAAATCATGTTTTGCGGCAGAAAAAAAAGACGCTGAAAAATGCATAGTGTGAACTTACCCTTAACATCCTATCATTATTGACAAGTAAATCCACCAAGCAATTACAGTTCATTGTAGAGTATTGTCAATACTACAGAATGATCACAAATTGCTCGCATAAAAAGAGACACCAAATCATGCATCTAAGGCTAATTTCACACCAGCGTCTGACCGACCTGCGTCGGTCAGCGCACGGCCGCCGCCAAGCTCCGCCCCCGGCCGCCCCTCCTCCTGATCACTCCACCTATGGGTGCATGATGCTGCATGTTACCTGCGCACCCTATCTTTAGCATTGGGTACGCAGGCGGTGCGCAGCTATGCGTTTGCCGCCGCTTGCGTCCTTTTGACAGTACGCCGACCGCACCAAAATGCAACACGGTGCGTTGGGCGCAGATCGGCATACCATCAAAAGGACGCAAGCGGCGGCAAGCGCATAGCTGCGCACGGCCTGCGTACCCAATGCTAAAGATAGGGTACTCAGGTCGCTTGCAGTGTCATGCGCCCATAGGCGGAGCGATCGGGAGGAGGCATGGCCGGGGGCGGAGCTTAGCGGCGGGCCATGCGCTGACCGACGCAGGTCGGTCAGACGCAAATGGGAAACCGGCCTAAGCATATTGTTACAAACCTAATTTGAAAAGGACATGGACCAATATTATAATGTGATAGAATAGAGAAATGTCCATGCTATATTTTAAGAGGTTAAATAGAATTGTCAGCCATTCAATTTTCATTTAGGCTATGTGCACACGTTGAGGATTTTTCGCGTTTTTTATCGTTTTTGCGGCGATTCCGTCGCCATAGGAATGCATTGAACCGCTTACTTTCCGCATGTGGCTATGTCCACCATGCGCAAAGTAAGCGGTTCATGTGCGGATGGTACCCAGGGTCTGGAGGAGAGGAGACTCTGCCCTGGGTACCATATCACTGTTAAAAAAATAATTAAAATAATAAATCGTGATATTCTCACCTTCCGGCGGCCCCCGCAGCTTTCCCGCTCCTCAGCGATGCTCCCGGCAACACCTGTTCCCAGGGATGCTTTGTGACAATGACCCGAGATGACGTAGCGGTCTCGCGTGATGCTACGTCATCTGGGGTCATTGCCGCTAGGCATCCCGGGGAACGGAACTTGCCGGGACCAGGAAGGCTGCGGGGGCCGCTGGAAGGTGAGAAAAGCATGATTTTTTTATTTTTTTTATTTTTAACATTAGATCTTTTTACTATTGATGCGGCATAGGCGGCATCAATAGTAAAAAGTTGCTCACACTTGTCAAACACCATGTGACTTGTGTGACCAACCTGTCAATCAGTTTTCCAAGCGATGCTACAGATCACTGGGGAAAACGCTAGCACTCTGCAAGCTAATTACACTGGCAAAACGCTAGTTTCTGGCGGGAATACGCATTCCTATAAAATGCGTATTTCCCGCGGCAGGGAGGTTCGGGACTGCAGCGGAAATTTCTGCGGCAATTCTCATACGTGTGCACATAGCCTTAGGGTGCTACAGTGTCATAATCATTTATTCTACCAGTAGGTGTATAAAATACAGTGAAAATTAATTTAGGAATATTGTGGACCTAAATCAGGATTTAATGGAAAGAGGCACTGGATTGTCTATACTAGACTAGATTGTAAAAAAATTCCAAGTGCATTGAAATTACAAAAAAGTGCAATTTCACAGTTGTTTCGGCTTTTTATTTACAGCGTTCATTTCACGGTAATAACGACCTTGACATGTGATTCTCAGGTCTGTCTGAGTACGCAGACACCAAAGTGTATATATTTTTTTTATTTAGGTGGTGAAAAAAATTATTAAATTAAAAAAACAAAACAAAATTGCTTTTGCCGCCATTTCCCAAGACCTTAGAGTTTTAATGTTTTGTGATATGGGACTGTTTGATGGCTTATTTTTTACAGGCTGACCTGACATTTATAATGATACCATTTTGTTGTAAATATGATGTTTTCATCGCCTCATTGTATTTTATTGCAATTTTTTTTCTGCACCACACAACGCAATAACAATCTTCTCTGATTATTGTGTTTTTGCTGGTTTCTTTTGTGTATGTTTCCCTATATTTCAAGTGTTTTTGGTGCAAATGTGAAGCAGAGCTTTTATAGTTTTTTTAATACTACAGAAAAGCTTTGATTCTGTGCTTAAAAATGCATAAGGGCTCATACTCACTTGAGCCGAAAACGGATGATTTTCAGCCGATAAAAAATTGGATTCAAATCGGACCAATGTTATTCAATAGGTGACATCTCATTTGCGATTTTTTTCTCAGCCGAAATCGGTGTGAGGGCTCCTTTCCACTTGCGAGAAATCTGTCCGATTCTCGCATGTGAAATCCCAGCCCTGGGGCCGGCATTCGGGAGTGGAGCGAGCAGCTGCGTATGAATACATGCGACCGCACACTCCACTCCCGAGTGTTGGGGCCAGAGCTGGGATTTCACATGCGAGAATCGGACGGATTTCTGGCAAGTGGAAAAGAGCCCTGAGAAAAAAATCGCAGCATGCTGCGATTTGATGCGATTTTGTCATGATAATCGCTAATGCAATAGATGGTGCTATAAAAAATCGCATGCAAATCGCATGACAATTGCACATAATCGGACCATCCGGAAAACTGAGCGTTTGTTTTCCAGCAAGTGAGTATGAGCCCTAAGTGTGTTTTTTTCATGCTTTTTTCAGAAGAAGACTATAAACTTGAAAAATATGCACAAAAACCTTTTGAATTCTGGGGGCGAGGGCAGAGATTTCATGGAATCACATCCACTGTTGCTTACACGTTTAAAGCCTGTTTACATGTAGCATAAAAACTGCATTATTTCTGCTGTTTTTTTGCACAAAAATTCTGCTGTGTTTAACTGGCCAAGCAAAGTGGATGTGAAGTCATGAAAACTGCACCCCCTGCGGTCTAAAGGCGCAGCTGAACTGTACGGTTTTGTTCCTTTCTTTTCTCTTTTTTCTGCTATGTGGAACCTAAAACACTGCATGTAAAAACTGCATCCATGTGCAGGCTGAGCTGTTGGTGCTTTGATTGACAGCTCAATCTTAGACTGGGAGGTGCTGAGGGCTCCTCAGGTGCTCCTTGTTCTTGTCATTACCCATCCTCATAGCTGAGCTGTTTGGCACAGAGCTTTGTCAAATGAAGTTTCTGCTCTCTGGGTGACTGAGGTCTGTGCTCTGCTGTCTGGTAGGTATTTGGACTGTGTTTTGATTCTCTGTTTGCCATAGCTCCTTTGCTTTTATCTGCTATCTCCCTGGTATTCTGACACCTGAAAGTGACCTGATTTATGCCTTTGTGTTTTCCTTTAGTTTATAACATGCTCTGTTTGATCACCCTGCCTCATGACTTTTCTGTGAGTACTGACCAGCATCATATCTGCTACATGTGTAATACACATTTACAACTCCTTTTAAATCAGTAGTAAATATATACACCTCTGCTACATCCATAATACACAACTGTGCTACATCTATAGTGAGCAGCTGTTCCTGACCCCTCTGGTTTTTGGTTTCCTGGTGTCGTCTCTTAAGGGAACCTGTCAGCAGGATTGTGCTCAGTAACTGCAGACACTGATTAACATGGTACTGGGGTGATGAAATCCATCTTGTGGTTGTTTAATCTTTGATTTGTAGTTATCAGTTAATGAGATTTTTGTGCTTCGGGGTGGCCGGTGAGGTCTGTGTGGTGATCTGCTTACATATGAAACTATGTGGCTTATGACAGGTCACTGATCCCTTAATGACCTACCCTCTATTTTACATACTACATAGAATATGGTTTTAAAACTAAAATAAATCATTCATCAGGCTGGTGCCATTTTGTTAGAAGAAAAAAAAATTAGGTTCCATCAGAAGGCGGCTCCTGCGCAGTAGCATCTATAGGCGCAATGCTCCTGCGCAGTCGCCGCCAATAACAACTTGAAGCCAAATTATTTTTTCCTACCTAAATGGCAGCATCTGTGCAGAAGCATCTATCGGAACACGGAGGATGCTACAGCGCAGGCGTGGCCGCTGCTGACTTTTTTTAAAAAAATATTTTTTTTCTTATTTTCCAACGACTGTCTAAAATGGGGGGGGGGGGGGGGAGGCATATTATCCACCCTAACCCTATAGGGCCCATTATATTATGAAACATCTTTTTTTGGCCAACTGTATATGGGGCCAGTTACATGGAGCATCATACGATGCTCATCATATACTATATATGGGGCCTATACTGTAAGGTGCAATATATGGAGCTCATTATACTGAATGGAACACTATATGGGGTCCATAATACTGTATAAAGGATGATACTGGCTAGTTTCTAACCTATTGATTTCACTCATGTAATGTAAAAAATCTCTGGCATTGTACTATAGCTGTATTTGTACATCATGAAGTGTGGTATCTGTTAAAAGGGCCCATTGACTTTCACCCAGGGCCCATGAAAAACTGGAGCTGGCCCTGGTAACATACATATTGTGTATATTAGCTGCATTGTTATACTGTGATTGATGTGTATAGTCAATATGTAGTATAAACTGTATATTGTATGTACAGTAGCTTCAATGTGATATATATTCAGCAGTCGCGGTGTCTCCTATGTGATGTATGTACTGTACATCAGCCTCAGTGTCTCCTATATGATGTATGCTTCATAATATTATTATATAGTGTAATGCTGTCTTGGCTATATTACATTGTGTGTGTATATAGGTTAGAGACGTTTATATAGTATGGGCCTGTGTATAGTGTAGAACTCGCACTATATACACAGCCACATCTCTACAGTATGTAGTGTATACTGCTCCACTCTATTACTCACCACGGTATATATTATGGATCTGATCGATTGTAGTTTATATTGTGGGGCTGTGTATACTTCCCCTGTCCTGTATAAATGGTGTAATTCTCAGTATCTATTTGTGTATGTATATTATACTGCATGTGTGCAGTATATTGTGTAAATGAGCATACTGTATACTGAATGTGTGTGTGTGTATATATACTTGTACATAGTGTTTCTAGATTTATAAAGTGTGTGTGAATGAGCTGCATATATAGTTCTGTAATTGTTGTGTCACCATAATAAGGATCAGCTGTTTGTCAAATGCCCGTGCTTTACATTAGGGCCTGTTCACACTGTCTTTCTCTAGTGCGCCCGATGAGTTCTGTCTGAATCCTGTATAGAACCATAAATTGCAATGACTGAATTGCAGTTCAAATGAATTCCATGTTTTTTTTTTTTTTTGTTTGTTTGTTTTTTTTTTGGGGGGGGGGGGGGTTGTGAACATGTCAGTCTGTTC
The DNA here is from genome assembly GCA_033576555.1 of Oophaga sylvatica. Classification (NCBI taxonomy): domain Eukaryota; kingdom Metazoa; phylum Chordata; class Amphibia; order Anura; family Dendrobatidae; genus Oophaga; species Oophaga sylvatica. Next base: position 15,343 of record JARQOD010006051.1, on the reverse strand, counting down.
AAACAGCCACATAAAAATGGGACACTTTTTTTAGATGAAAAAACACAAACAGACCCTAAGGCTAAGTTCACACGTTGCGGAATTGCCGCGGAAATTTCCGCGGCAATCCCGCACTTCTCCCGCAGGAAATACGCACGTTTTTTGTATGCTGATTCCCGCCAGAATAATAGCGTTTTGCAAGCGTAATTAGCTTGCAGAATGCTAGCGTTTTCCTAGCGATCTGTAGCATCGCTTGGAAAACTGATTGACAGGTTGGTCACACGAGTCACACATAGTGTTTGACACGTGTGACCAACTTTTTACTATTGATGCCGCCTATGCCGCATCAATAGTAAAGAGATCTAATGTAAAAATAATAAAAAAAATAATAAATAATGATATTCTCACCTTCCGGCGGCCCCCGCAGCCTTCCCGCCTCTCAGTGACGCTCCCGGCAACTCGGTCCCAGGAGCCTTAGGCTAAGTGCACACGATCAGGAATAATTGCGTTTTTTTCGCGGTTTTTCCGCGGTAAAAACGCGATAAAAACGCAAGCATTAAGCATCCTATACATGTTAATTGATTCCGCATGTTTTGGCCACATGTTGCGTTTTTTTCCGCGAAAAAAACGCTTCGCGGAAAAAATAGCAACATGTTCATTAATTTTGCGGAATGTAAGCGGTTCATGTGCGGTGGTACCCAGGGTCTGGAGGAGAGGAGACTCTCCTCCAGGCCCTGGGTACCATATCCCTGGTAAAACAATAATTAAAATAAAAAATAATAATATTCTCACCTTCCGGCGGCCCCCGCAGCCTTCCCGCGGCCCCCGCAGCCTTCCGCCTTCAGCGATGCTCCGGCAACTTCCGGTCCCAGGAGTGCTTTGCGAGAATCACCCAGATGGCATAGCGGTCTCGCGAGATGTACGTCATCGGTGTGATTTGTCGCAAAGCACTCCTGGGACCGGAGTTGCCGGGAGCGTCACTGAGAGGCGGGAAGGCTGCGGGGGCCGCCGGAAGGTGAGAATATTATTATTTATTATTTTTACTTAGATCTCTTTACTATTGATGCGCATAGGCGGCATCATAGTAAAAAGTTGGTCACACTTGTCAAACACTATGTGTGACTCGTGTGACCAACCTGTCAATCAGTTTTCAAGCGATGCTACAGATCGCTAGGAAAACGCTAGCATTCTGCAAGTAATTACGCTTGCAAAACGCTATTATTCTGGCGGGAATCAGCATACAAAAAAGTGCGTATTTCCTGCGGGAGAAGTGCGGGATTGCCGCGGAAATTTCCGCGGCAATTCCGCAACGTGTGAACTTAGCCTTAGGCTATGTTTCCATGCTGCATAATGGCAGCACTTTGGACACAGTGGAAACCTCACTCCGCCCAAAGCGCTGCCCCCTTTTGTAAGTGGGGTGATACTGCATGTGTTCATTGAATACAAGCTGGATCACCACATCCTATTCATAGATTGGGTTATTTATCTTGTGGAGACTGAGCATCTCTGAGATAAAGACATGCTGCGGTTTGGAAAGCTGCGCCGCATGTCCGGTTAGGCCGGCGTCACACTGGCGACAGAATCGGACGACTGCAATGCGATGAAAAATCGCATTGCAGTGGACCTATGTTAATCTATGGAGCAGCTCCCATTATCAGATTTTTTGTGGTCCGTTTTAAACGTCCGTGTACAATCGCAGCATGCTGCCACTGTCACCGATTGTCGGTCGACAATCGCCAATGCAAGTCTATGGGAGCGATGAAAAATCTGATTACAAACGGACCGCATGTGTGACTTGCGATGAAATCGCATCGGTGTCCTTTAGAAAAGCCGGCAATTCATCCCGGCTATACTGTAAAATCACACTGACAGCTTTAATAAAGACTAGAAAGAATAGATATATACACATAGAACACATATATATATTATTGTGAATTATATATATACATATATTTATAGTTCCTAACTTCTACATACTGTAATAGCCGCTAATTCAATTGCCGGCTTCAGTGAAATCACAGAAGCCTACATGAAATGATACATTGTTTCCACACATTTAACCATGTATTTTTATATATGTTTGAAACATACAATTACATGAGTATATTTGTGCAAAATTTCAGACATGTAGGGGTTAATTAAAGGTGTAATTTTCGTTTGTATTTCAAGCAGAAAGCAGGAGTGGGGGCAGATAATAATAGCCCAGGGAGGGTGCATTTTTTTGTGCCCCCCTGGCTACTAACATCTGCCCCCAGACACCCCAGAAAGGGCAAATCTATAATTAGATTCGCCCTTTCTGGCACTTTGCCCGTCTATTCCCATTGCCCTGTAGCGGTGGCGAATGGGTTAATCTCACCTTACTGTCACCTTGCAATTGAAAGGTGACCTTAAGGCAGGTTAATGATTGATAGCTGTCAATTAGACAACTATCAATTATTAATCCTATTGAAGTAAATAAAAAAACACACACACTTTAAGAATAAATAATTTTAATGAAATAAAAACACATTTTTTTTACCATATTTTATTTTACACTTAATCTGTGCGAAGCCATTGATCTCCTAAAATAAAGAAAAAGAAATAAAACAACATTATTCTTACCTATTCCGCCGATCTGTCACGTCCCACGCTGTAATCCTTCACAAAGGGTTAACTAGCTTTGAGCCAAGCAGTGCAAGTAATCCTGCATGCTCAGCTCAAAGCTCATGAATGAATGAGCTTATCTCCTGCCGACAGGAGAGGATGTGTTTCATGAATGAAGCTTAATTGATTGTGTCCACTTTCCCTTTAGGTCAGGTCACTAAAGTTAAATTGGCAATAAATCAATTAAGCTCCATTCATGAATCTATTCCTCTACTTTCGCTGGGAGAGGAAGTTATTCATTCAGGGGAATACAGGTCTGAGACAGCATTATTAGCTCTCTGCGACCTGTAACCTGTTAACCCTTTCTGATGGATTACACCGTGGGACCTGACTGTACATCGGATTGGTAAGTATAATTTTGCTTTTTTATTTTATTTTTATTACAGGAAATGGTTTTAGCAGGAAAATAAAATATGGTCAAAAACTGTGTGATTATTTCATTAAACTTATTTTTTATTAAACTGTGTGTGTTTGATTTTTCTTTCATACAATAGGATTAATAATTGATAGTTGTCTAATTGACAGCTATCAATTATTAACCTGGCTTAAAGTGACCTTTCAATTGCAAGGTCATTTTAACCCCTTATTAACCCATTCGCCACCGCTACAGGGCAATGGGAATAGACGGGCAAAGTGCCAGAAAGGGCGAATCTAATTATAGATTTGCCCTTTCTGGGGTGTCTGGGGGCAGATGTTAGTAGCCAGGGGGGGCACAAAAAATGCACCCTCCCTGGGCTATTATTATCTGCCCCCACTCGCTTTGCTTTGTCTGTCTGGTGGAGAAAATACAGCGGGAGCCCACGCATTTTTTTTCAACGAAATTACACCTTTAATTAACCCCTACATGTCTGAAATTTAGCACACTATACTCATGTAATTGTATGTTTCAAACATATATAAAAATACATGAAATTACATGGTTAAATGTGTGGAAACAATGTATCATTTCATGTCGGCTTCTGTGATTTCACTGAAGCCGGCAATTGAATTAGCGGCTATAACAGTATGTAGAAGTGTAAGAACTATAAATATATATGTATATATGTATATGTGCTCTGTGTATATATCTATTCTTTCTTTTGGCATTTAAATACTATTCTTTTGGATCCATTATATGTCAGTTTTGCAAGCCTGCTAGAAAATCTCGCAAGTCGGATGAAAATCGGATGTTACAAGGTACACACACATGCGATTAAATCGCATCTTTGAAAGAAAATCGGATGCCAGAAGGATGTGTGATGTTTTTATTTTGATCCGATTGTCGACCGTCTAAAACTGACCGATTTTTTTTGTGGTTGTGTGTGACACCGGCCTTACGCAGGGCCGCCGGATGCCGCCCTGCACACATAGTGGAGACGGGATTTCATAAAATCCCCTCCACCTGCTGTAACATTTGGATGCTGCGGCTGTACGCAGCGTCCAACCCGCAGCAAATCCTGATGTAATACACCACGTGGAAACATACCCTTAGGCCGGCGTCACACTGGCGACAGAATCGGACGACTGCAATGCGATGAAAAATCTATATATGTATATGTATTATATGTGTGTGTATATATATATATATATATATATATATATATATATATATATTATATATATTTCCTAGACTTCTACATACTGTAATAGCCGCAAATTCAATTGCCGGCTTCTGTGAAATCACAGAAGCCGACATGAAATGATACATTGTTTCCACACAGTTAACCATGTCATTTCCTGTATTTTGATATTTGTTTAGAACTTACAATTACATGAGTGTATTTGTGCAAAATTTCAGACATGTAGGGGTCAATTAAAGGTGTAATTTCGTTGAAAAAAAAAATGCGTGGGCTCCCGCTGTATTTTCTCCACCAGACAGACAAAGCAAAGCGAGTGGGGGCAGATAATAACAGCCTATTGAGGGTACATTTTTTGTGCCCCCCCCTGGCTACTAACATCTGCCCCAGACACCCCAGAAAGGGCAAATCTATAATTAGATTCGCCCTTTCTGGCACTTTGGCCGTCTATTCCCATTGCCCTGTAGCGGTGGCGAATGGGTTAATAATCTCACCTTACTGTCACCTTAGTATTGAAAGGTGACATTAAGGCAGGTTAATAATTGAGAGCTGTCAATTAGACAACTATCAATTAATCCTATTGTATGAAAGAAAAATCAAACACACAGTTTAATAAAAAATAAGTTTAATTAAATCACAGTTTTTTACCATATTTTATTTTCCTGCTAAAACCATTTCCTGTAATAAAAATAAAATAAAAAAGCAAAATTATACTTACCAATCCGATGTACAGTCAGGTCCCACGCTGTAATCCATCAGAAAGGGTTAAGAGGTTACAGTTAGCAGGGAGATAATTCTGTCTACTAGCTCTAACCCCATGAATGAATAAGTTCCTCTCCCAGCGAAAGTAGAGGAATAGATTCATGAATGGAGCTTAATTGATTTATTGGCAATTTAACTGTAGTGACCTGACCTAAAGGGAAAGTGGACACAATCAATTAAGCTTCATTCATGAAACACATCCTCTCCTGTCGCCAGGAGAGTAACTTATTCATTCAGGAGCTTTGAGCTGAGCATGCAGGATTACTTGCACTGCTTGGCTCAAAGCTAGTTAACCCTTTGTGAAGGATTACAGCGTGGGACGTGACAGATCAGCGGAATAGGTAAGAATAATGTTTTTTTTATTTTTTTTTCTTTATTTTAGGAGATCAATGGCTTCGCACGGATTAAGTGTAAAATAAAATATGGTCAAAAAAATGTGTTTTTATTTCATTAAAATTAATTTTTATTAATGTGTCTGTTTTTTTTAATTTACTTCAATAGGATTAATAATTGATAGTTGTCTAATTGACAGCTCTCAATTATTAACCTGCCTTAAGGTTAATAATTAACCTACCTTTCAATACTAAGGTGACAGTAAGGTGAGATTATTAACCCATTCGCCACCGCTACAGGGCAATGGGAATAGACGGGCAAAGTGCCAGAAAGGGCGAATCTAATTAGAGATTTGCCCTTTCTGGGGTGTCTGGGGGCAGATGTTAGTAGCCAGGGGGGGCACAAAAAATGTACCTCCCTAGGCTTTTATTATCTGCCCCCACTCGCTTTGCTTTGTCTGTCTGGTGGAGAAAATACAGCGGGAGCCCACGCATTTTTTTTTTCAACGAAATTACACCTTTAATTAACCCTACATGTCTGAAATTTTGCACAAATACACTCATGTAATTGTAAGTTCTAAACAAATATCAAAATACAGGAAATGACATGGTTAACTGTGTGGAAACAATGTATCATTTCATGTCGGCTTCTGTGATTTCACAGAAGCCGGCAATTGAATTAGCGGCTATAACAGTATGTAGAAGTCTAGGAACTATAAATATATGTATATATACATGTCACAATGACCGCTTTTTTTTTTTTTCTTTTTTTCTTTTTTTTTTTTTTGTGTCGTTGTGTGTGACGCCGGCCTTAGGGTCTCGGTGGACGCTGCATACTTCAGCAGCATCCAAATGTAACAGCATATATATGTTTTTGTTTTTTTCCCAAGAATCCAATGTCCACTATGCGTGCACCGACACCTGCGGAGATGGACATGCAACGTGTCTTTCCTGACCGCAGCATGTCAATTTCTCTTGCAGAGACACACTAGCTTCAGCAAGATAAATCTCACAAATACAATGTATTGGACTCGGTGAATCCACATGGTTCAGTGATCAGAGGATTCATCTGTGGTCAACAGACGGCAGCGCTTTGGACACAGAGGACGGGCTGCATCCAAAGCGCTGCCAATTCCTGATCGAGTGCACATACCCTAAGAAAATAAATCCGTCTATTTCAGAAAAAAAACAAATGGAAATCATTTGAACTCTGCTTGTCAGTGCAGTGTGTGGCCCTGTCGGGGACTTATGTGAATCGTATTTTAGGGGGACATACAAAAAGAGGTTGCACTCTATCATGCTGAAGCATGTCAAAATGGAATATGTGAAGTTTTGAATAGCGATACGGCTTTGGAGTATTATGAAAAATTTGAGATGCTTAGTATAAAATTGGGCCAAATATTTGCCCACCAACCATCGTCAAGGTGGTCTCAAGTCTGATGGGTCCCTGACCTGTGTGAATACCTCTCTAGGCTGATATCTGAATTCCTGGGAGAATGTGGACACCTCTGTCAGCAATGCCTGCATTTATGGGTTACTAGGAACCTGCTGTAATTCAAACCACCACCTGGTGGGGGTGGAGCGCTCGGTCAGTAAGCTAACATACAAAAAACCTGACTTGCACATCCAAAATAGTGTGAATAGGTGCAAACCACTAGGAGCTACCCCCGTATACAACATACAAAAAAGTTGCACTCTATCATACTGAAGAATGTTAATATGGAATATGTGAAGTTTTGAATAGCGATACGGCTTTGGAGTATTAGGAAAAATTTGAGACGCTTAGTATAAAATTTGGCGAGATATTGTCTGATGGGTCCCTGACCTGTGTAAATATCTCTAGGGTTTTTTTTTTTTTTTTCCCTGTATGTTCTAAAAGGAACATTTTTAATGCGTTTTTATGTGCGCTTGAAATGCATCGCAAATAAACGCAAGTATGAAAGTAGCCTTACAAGGACAGGTACGCAGTGCCTGCAGGTAACTGTGCTCCTTCATATGAATGGGTGGAAACAAAGCACTGGAGAGTTCTGAACTGAGAGCATTGTGTCCAGATCTAAATCTCAGGCCGGTGTCACATTTGCGTGTGTTATGTGAGAAACTCGCACGAGTCTCGCACCGACACCTGGCACTGCCACCGGCGCTCAGACCAGAGCGTGTGGCTGCACGTATTTGTATGCAGCCGCATGCTCCGGTCTGAGTGCTGGCGACAGTTCTGTGTGATGTGACGTGTGTTTCTCACATCACACACAAGTGACACCTTCCTCATTGTTAATCTGTGGGAGGGAACTTAAAATTGCTGTTGGGAGAAGGCATCCTTAGAATGTCGAAGTTTGCGTACTGGTAGTTATTCAAAATTGTTCTTATGATAAGTAAAGCAAGCTGAAGATGAAATGATCGTTAAAGTTAAAGGGGTTGTCCACTACTTTAAGTCGTCCCCTTCCCCGTGTATCCCTCCAGGACCCCTAATGAACTTTGTAAATACCTCATGTTGCCAATACTGCCTGTGAGCGGTGCTATCACTGGCCGTTCACAGGCAGCATGTGACACCCCCACCCCAGCCAGATCTTGCTTCCGCTGACGTCCTGATAAGTGCTGGCAGCAGCTGGGGGGCCCTCTTCTTCCTTCTGTGCTGGCTGTGTGCAGTGTTATTTCCCCCACCCACCCCACATCATACCCGGCATCCACTGCGCACCATTCATTGAGAGCGTGCGATGGATGCTGGGTGTGACACGGGATAACCATGCCCACAACCCAGCAGTCACTGCAGGGACCCAGTGCTGAGTCACCCCTCGCTTGTCATGACATCAGCGCTGGGTCACTTGCTGCCACAGATAACGCCACTCACAGGCAGTATAGGCAACATGAGGTACTTAAAAAAAAAAAAAAAAAAAAAAAATCATTGGGGGGTTAATTTAATGTAGTGGACAACCCCTTTAAAGATGACACATTTCCTTTGTATTTTAGGCAAAAAAATTCATTAAAAAAAAAAAAGGAAAATTGGCTGCAAAAGTTTGGGCTCCATTGGAGATTTGTGTGCTCTGATAACTGACCAAGGTTTCAGACCTTAGCCTTTTAGGATTATATCTTGTTCACTATTATCGTTGGGGGGGGGGGGGAAGCCAGGTGTTCCCAGCTGTATACAAACTCTGCCTCCTCTAACCTTGTGCCAATGAACTGCTGCTATGAGGTCTTCTAATCAGCTGCCTAGCACTCTAATAATGATGGTGGAGGCCCACAAAACAGGAGAAAGCTTAAAGAAGCTAGCAAGGCATTTTCAAGTTGCCCTTTGCTCAGTTCAAAATGTAATTAATAAATGGCAGTAACCAGGAAGAAGTGGAGATCAAAATAAAGTCTGGAAAACTAAGGTAAATTTCAGTTAGCTGCTTATAGGATTGCTAGAAGGAAAACAAGAACCCCAATTGACTGCAAGAAACTTTCATAAAGATTTAGGCAACTCTGGAGTTGTGGTACATTGTTCTACTGTTCAGAGACGCGTGACCTAAAACGTCCTTTACGGAAGAGTCATGGTAACATAGTTTATATAAAAGAATGCTAGCACAGCTTCAAAAAGAGGTGCCACAGTAGGTTCCCAAACCAAATGCCGTGTATGAATAAACTGGGCACACTCGTAGTGGTGTATTAAAGTGAAATTTTAATGCATGCTGTGGTCACTTAACTAAAGCAAACGTTTCGGTCCAAAGACCTTCATCGGTGCGCTACAATGACAACCAAAAATTATGAAGAAATGGCGAATGGACCACATGTGAACAATCATAAATAAAGTATATACACTTCTGAGCGAGGCAACAAGCAGTATGGAATTCAAATGACTGATAATATACAACCAACAATATGCTTAATCCAGGGGACCCAGAAGTAATGAATGGTGGAATAGACTTAGAAAAATGACATACCTAGTTACAGTGTTGCTAATAGATAAAGCATGACTTGTATATATAACTGCATGGATTCTGAAAAGTGAATATTATTTATATATACAGATATTTCACATGATATAAGTGAACAAGAGATAGGATTGTGATGATACACATACCGCAGGGAATGGAAAAGTTCCGTTTATATCTCCAGTGATTGCTATAAATGAGAGTAATATGATATCAAATGGTGAATATCCCTTTAAGAGGAGTGCTGTGGGATATAATGAATAACATACCGGTCTCGTGTCTCCAAATCTATTAAAGACTGCTGGTTACAAATGCTTTGATGCAATAAATAAATTGCAGTCAGTACTATTGAGGAAGGTAGTGATAGCTCCGTGGAATTGATGGCAGCGTGCACTTACCTAACCGACGTGAAGGAGTTACCTGGGACCTAGGACGCGGAGTCCACCGCAAGTCGCAAGGTAAGGAAGCGTGCAGTGAGCAGCTACTAAATAGACAGCGTTGTCTCGTGGTTGTGCACGGAGAACCAGAAGTTGTTGTATCGGAAGTGACGTCGGCGTAAGGAAGTGGTTACATAGTGCTATGTGGAGCTTGCGTTCCAAGCTCCTGACGTTTGCGTTCCAACTACTGCTGAGAGCGCAAGGAGTGTGAGACTTGTCGGAATAGAGAAGTAAGGTGATGAGTGAGAGACATATCAGGGACATCTGTGAATAAGGGCAGGTTTAGCGATTCTGTGAAGAAAGGAGATAATAGTCAGTGACAATGACAATAATAATGCTGTATTAACAGTATCTACTAATTGTACCATTCCTTACATTCACATATTAGAAAAAGGCATGCAGGTCATAATCTCTATTGAGACCTTTAGGGTATAAAGTATTGAGCTCATGGATCCAATAGGCTTCCTTGCGTTTTAGCAGGGAAATACGATCTCCACCACGGCGTGGTGGTGGGACATGTTCCACAACCTGAAAACGTAATTGCGATATATTATGTCCTTTATCGATAAAGTGAGATGGAATGGGGAGCATTGTCTCCCTACATCGAATAGTGGACTTATGTTTTGATATTCTGTCTTTTATACACTGTGGTTTCTCCGATGTAGAGAAGGCCACATGGACATTTGATCAGGTAAACGACAAAATTTGAGTTACATGTAAAATAATGTTTAATATTGTATTTTTTTACCCGTGTATGGGTGATGTATAGTGTTGCCCTTCAGAATGTTATTGCATTGATTGCATGAAAGGCATGGAAAAGTGCCCGTTTTGGGATTCTGTAGGAATCTGAGTAATATTAGGTTTTGTGGAGCCAATATCTGCATGTACTAATGTATCACGTAAATTGCGGGCCCTACGGAAGCAAGGTAAAAATGGTTGCTGAAAAGCTTCCACGGTAGGGTGGGCAGTTTGGAGAATGTGCCAATATTTACGTATGGCCGTGTGGATTTTGTAGGCGGCTGGGTGAAAATCGTGTACAAAAGGTATGCGTCCATTGATATTCCTATCAATGTTCCTTGATGTAGGTCTGGGTAGTAGCGTATGTGGCGGGTAGCCTCTCGCTGTAAATTTGGATTGTAACTCTTGTATCCTAAGGTTACATTGTTCAGTATTAGATACAATTTGTGTAACGCGCTGGATCTGAGATTGTGGTATTGAGCTCTTCATTTTGAGAGGGTGAAAACTCTCAAAATGGAGAAGACTATTCCTGTCCGTGGGTTTCAGATAGAGATCTGTTGATAGATTTCCAACTGGATCCTTGATGACTAGGGTGTCGAAAGTTAAGTCTGTGAATGTCCTGGGTCATAGTAAAGTCAAGGCCTGGCCAGGAGGTTTTTAGCATGGTGAAGAAGCTGTCTAATGATGATTTGTCTCCTTTCCAGATGCAAAAGATGTCATCTATAAATCTCTTCCACACCAGCACGTGTGATTGGAAGAGATTATTTGTATAGATGAGGGAGTCCTCAAAGTGAGCCATGTATGCATTAGCATATGGGGGCGCTACGTTAGACCCCATTGCTGTGCCTCTTACCTGTAAATAGAAGTCATCTTCAAATAAGAAAATTTTTTTTGTCAAAACAATCAACAGGAGGTCACAGCATAGGTCAATTTGGTCAGGGTGCATGCCTGACATTGTAAGTAAACGTCTCGTGGAGGTTATCCCTTCTGTGTGTGGAATAGATGTATACAAGTCTTTCACATCAAATGAGACTAAGATGGTATCAGGTGGTATGGGGGTGGTAGTCCGAATGGTGGCAAGAAAAGAATCTGTATCCAAAAGAAAAGACGCAGTCTATTTAGTAGCTGCTCACTGCACGCTTCCTTACCTTGCGACTTGCGGTGGACTCCGCGTCCTAGGTCCCAGGTAACTCCTTCACGTCGGTTAGGTAAGTGCACGCTGCCATCAATTCCACGGAGCTATCACTACCTTCCTCAATAGTACTGACTGCAATTTATTTATTGCATCACAGCATTTGTAACCAGCAGTCTTTAATAGATTTGGTGACACTGTGAGACCGGTATGTTATTCATTATATCCCACAGCACTCCTCTTAAAGGGATATTCACCATTTGATATCATATTACTCTCATTTATAGCAATCACTGGAGATATAAACGGAACTTTTCCATTCCCTGCGGTATGTGTATCATCACAATCCTATCTCTTGTTCACTTATATCATGTGAAATATCTGTATATATAAATAATATTCTCACTTTTCAGAATCCATGCAGTTATATATACAAGTCATGCTTTATCTATTAGCAACACTGTAACTAGGTATGTCATTTTTCTAAGTCTATTCCACCATTCATTACTTCTGGGTCCCCTGGATTAAGCATATTGTTGGTTGTATATTATCAGTCATTTGAATTCCATACTGCTTGTTGCCTCGCTCAGAAGTGTATATACTTTATTTATGATTGTTCACATGTGGTCCATTCGCCATTTCTTCATAATTTTTGGTTGTCATTGTAGCGCACCGATGAAGGTCTTTGGACCGAAACGTTTGCTTTAGTTAAGTGACCACAGCATGCATTAAAATTTCACTTTAATACACCACTACGAGTGTGCCCAGTTTATTCATACATGGTAACATAGTTAGCAAGGCCAAAAAGACACTTGTCCATCCAGTTGAGCATATATTCTGTCAGAACAAATCCCCCAGACCTACGGCCTTCTAATGAACCTAACTGTAAGATACAATATTGTTATAGAGCGCCCACCAGGGCAGTGGAAATGCTCATTACCGGGCTGCTTCTTAAAGGGGCAGTGTCACAGCAGCAGTGACTTGGACTGTGGCCCTGGGCATCCAGTAAAAGGGGAAATTATGGAATGGGGAATAATAAAGTTTGTAATAAAGTGTTTGTGACACCACCTGTGGTAGTCGACAATAAAGATGTTAGCTGATGCTGCAGAATCAGTCTACTGGGACAGTTGTTGTTTCAGCCCTCCACAGGCAGGGCTATGTCCCAGGGCAGTTAAGATATTAAACATTATGTTGGAGGTGAATGCGATGCAGGGCAGGTGACACAGTAATAATTCAGAGGACACAGCAGGGCGCAGTTTCCAATGCTTTGTTCAGTTCTTCTGTGCACAGATGCCCGCTTGGTGCCGTGTCCAGCAAACTCCTAGGTAGACTAGGATACACCTTTCATGACCGTCTCACTGTGCTGACTTTCCATCTTTCCTGTCTAGCAACTCAGTCAGTGTCCCAAGCCAGCAACCACTGACTTTGTCAGGCAACGTTCCCTTGCTCCCTTATGGCTGCCTGTTTGGAGAAGATAACTGTGGCTTGTAGCTGAAGCACCTACAGGTGCCTCTGGCTTACTAGTGGAGTCTGATTTCTCCACTAGTGTCAGGGGCTGGTACCCCACTGCAACCTGGTCCCTCCACTACTGGATCGGGCCCCATGGATGGATTGCTCACTATCCATGCCTCTAGTACCCCTTCTGTCTTTCTGGAAGCTTCCTTCTGTCTTTCTTACTATCTTTCCTCATCTGGGGACAAGCTCCTCACAGCTTGAGCTCCACTCCTGTTCTGACTCTACAGTCTCCTTTCTGCTCACTAAGCTCCACCCTTCTACGTTCAACATCTACTCCCAACACCCTTTACTACCTAGCCTGGGATGAGACCATCCTCCCTTATGGTACATCAAGGGTGCCCTGCTGCAATAGTCTGTTGGGTGCAGTTGTTAGATTCCTGGGTGGTGCTCCCTCCTCACCTGAGAGTGGGATACCACACCTCTGGATGAGGTGCAGTACCTCTGTGGTGACTGGAACCTCAGGGGTGCCACAGTTATGCTCCAGGAAGACATCCAGGGCTCACTTGAACCCCCTCGACTGAGTTCACCATCACCACCTCAGGCAAGGAATTCCAGATTCTCACTGCCCTAACAGTAAAGAATCCTCTTCTATGGTGGTGGAAAAACCTCTCCTCCAGATGCAGAGAATGCCCACTTGTGACGTCACCTTCCTTGGTATAAACAGATCCTCAGATATTTGTATTGTCCCCTTATATACTTATACATGGTATTAGATAGCCCCCTCAGTATCATCTTTCTAGACCAAATCCTAATTTTTCTAATCTCTCTGGCTATTGTAGTGCCCTCCCTTGTACTTGCTCTAATAAAATTACTTTTCTTGAGCCCTGGTGCCCAAAACTGTACTGATACTCCATGTGCAGTGTAACCAGAGATTTCTACAGATGCAGTATAATGCTCTCATCATGTGTATCCAGACCTTTTAATGCACCCTATGATCCTGTTTGCCTTAGCAGCTGCTGACTGGCACTGGCTGCTCCAGGTGAGTTTATCATTAACTAGGATCCTCAAGTCCTTCTCCATGTCAGATGTAACTGTTGTTTTCCTGTTCAGTGTGTAATGTTGATATTGATTCTTTCCCATGTGTATAACCTTACATTTATCTTTGTTAAACCCCATCTGCCACCTTTCAGCCCAAGTTTCCAACTTATCCAGATCCATCTGTAGCAGAATACCATCTTCTCTTGTATTGATGCTTTACATAGTTTTATATCATCTGCAAATATCATATTTTACTGTGTAAACCTTCTACCAGATCGTTAATAAATATGTTGAAGAGAATAGATCCCAACACCGACCCCTGCGGTCCTCACTGGTCACAGCGACCCCGAATATACCGTTTATAACCACTTCTGCTTTCTATCACTAAGCCAGTTACTTTCCCATTTACACAATTTTCCCCCAGACCCAGCATTCTCATTTTGTGTGCCAACCTCTTGGTGGCATGATATCAAACGCTTTGGAAAAATCAAGATATTCCACTCACCTTGGTCCAGTCTGTAGCTTACCTCTTCCTAAAAATGTATTAGATTGGTTTGACAACAGCGACTCCTCATAAACCCACGCTGATATGGAGTTAGTTATTCTCATTGAAATCCAGAATAACATCCCTCAAACCCTTCTATTGTTTGTAAAATATTTGAGGTTATTCTTGCTGTCCTATAACTTTTCCAGGGTCACTTTTAGAGCCCTTTATGAATATTGATACCACATTTGTTATGCGCCAGTCCTGTGGAACAGACCCTGTCGCTATAGAGTCCCTAAATATAAAAAATAATGGTTTGTCTACTACTTTACTTAGTTCTTAGTACTTGTGGGTGTATGCCACCCAGAGATTTATCTATTTTAATCTTATTTAGCCGGTTTTGCACCACCTTCGGTTAGATCGGTGACCCTTAATATCGGGTTTTCTTTGTCTCTTGGCATTTTACCTAGAATTTATTCGAAGCCATGACCGCACCCAACGAGAGGGGATCCGCCCTTCAGGAACAGGAAACCTACAGATACAAAAGGGCGGCACCTCTCCACACGCATCAGTTGGTTTCCTGTTCCTGGAGGACGGAAATCCTACAGATGAAGATTTTCCTCATCGTACCCAGGCCGGCCGGTCGACCCAGGTAGCGAGTAGTCTCCTACCTCGATCCGGTGCGGGGACCCCTGGAGCGCCACGGTGGGCCCGGGCAGGGCTCCACGTCAGTGTGCGAGGAAGCGGTGTTCCGGAGGATCCCCGTCTTCTGGTCGGCATGCAGGTAAGTATGAGCCGCCCCCTCTGGATACTCGTTCCCCTTCCTTAGCGCGGCGATAGTGCCATGTGTTCGGCGGTCGGTGCGGCGCTGACGCAGGGGTG